>JARGYV010115441.1:0-15827 GCA_029532675.1 Ornithodoros moubata | reverse complement strand
TTTTTTTGCTGTTATTCCGTGCTTCAGCCTAAGGCAACTAATAGCATGATTATGATGAGGAAATGCAAAATTACAGCATTCTCCGTGTCCGTCCCTGCGTTTTGCGTTCCCTCATCATGATCAAGTTAAGCAACAGGCTCTGCAGTTACTCGCGTAACCGGTAACTTTTTCGATTTCTGCTTGTGACTATGACTTCCAAACATTTGCCGTTAATTTTAAGTTCCCTCGTTTCACTGTAGCGCTATATACACCCAGCACCACTAGCACTGTAGTTTCAGCGTTGGGGGGTAAAAGTCATTGGTGTTCAAACTTATTATCTCAACTCTGCTTATCCTCCTTGCTTAGCGGCTGTTGCTGCGCGCCCGTCACTCTTTCATTTTTAATGAGATTGCGCTCGATGCCGATAAATACAATAGGTTGATTTCGCTAGGGGTATATACTGCCATTAGGCTTCTCTTTGGCGACACAGGGACGAAGCTGGGGAGAAGGGTACAGTGGAAAAACTGCATCGTACATCGTATATCTGGAGGGTGTTTGCATTGGTAGATAACTGTCTGTGTAGTGGTTGGAGTTTCACATTTCCTGTTCGCTGGTGATTTTGGTATATCGTTGACCCATTAGAGTACGACTGCTTTCAAAGAGGACCGCAATTAAATGAGAAGTCTGCAGGTAGAAACCATACCCTTTGTGAGATTCTGAGCATGAGAAAGGAGGAGCATAGGTGTGCGCGATGCGTGTATCAGTTGATGTTTACTTTCTGAGACGCAGAGAGATCATTAGGGTTGCTTAACTACAACTCTAGAAGTGATAACACGCTAACTGCGACAAGTCTGGAGAAACATTTGCCAGTTTTGTCGGACTATTTTTTTCGTTGGCTATTTTCCGGAGAGTTGTGGACATAAGCAGCGGCGTTTATAAAATATTATAGGCAATCAGAGAGCCAAAGGGAGGAATTGAAAAGACGATTTCAGAAACATGAGTGCTTACAATCAATCTAGGATAAAACAAATAGACCAAGTGTGTTTAAAAGTACAGTTTACTGAACCGCATCTTAGCGGCTTTTCTCATTGGTTTCGGTTCCTGTTCAGTTCAAGCTTGCGGAGATTGGAGGCGTCGAAAATTTACGTACCACTTCATTTCCCTTTCGGCTGGAAATAACTCAGTACCGGTTTTCGGTTTAGCTTCGGTTTGCTGAGCGCTCGGCTTTTCGAACGAGCCTTCAAGGCCATGTTACAATTATGCTTCACTTGCTCAATTATGACAGTCCATAACGTATCCTTTCTTTTCGTTCTTTCCTTCCTTTTATACTTTCCTTGATATTCGATCTCCCCACCGCACATCCTGTATACCCGCTCTTTGAAAACTGCCTACATTGTAGATGCTGAGGGGGGATGCGCCCTGCTCCCTTCAGAGCTCGCCTTGCGCGCGATATTGGGGCAATTTCTGCTCTCTTGTTATCCCCTTTGAGCCTTGTTTGTGCTTTTCTGTATCAAGTTTCAGCGAAAAGCGATACCTGTCAAGCCACGTAAGCCGCAGCAGGGCTCTCCCTGCGGGCCTGACTCTAGGTCGCGACGTTCGCCGCTTTGCAGGTGCACGGATCGATACTGGGAATATCTGCGCTATCGCGACTTTGTTCGAATTCATTTGTTTTGTCACGCACGCATGAAAATGTCTAAATCGATGAAAAGTAGACGAAGACATAGGCGGTGGCTTTGTATGGTGGGGACCATGGACAGCTCCAGGACAATTGTACAAGTTCTTTCAGTAAGAAAAAAATGTGTGAGTCACGGGGAAACCATTTGTAGTGAAGCTCACAACAATAGCGAGACTAGGCATCCCCCTTTTCTTCTTCTACTTCTTCAAACACTGACTCATTTGCAGACTGTTCTTTCTATCGTCATATAGCATCTGGTCTCAACTGCCTCATGCAGAATTGCATGCATCTTTTCTACTCTGGATGCGCACGCCAAGTTAATTGCATGTGGGTAATTATGTTACGCATGTCGCAATGCAGCTTCGGCTTTTTCTGTTGCATGTATTATTGGGTAGCTCATTGTGGTCGCAACAGGTAGTGCCTCGCCGCGCTCACACTGTCAGTGTAAAAACTTTCGTTTTCACCGTTGCAGAAAATATGACCTAGCGGACGTTTTACGGAGACCTTTTTGCGAAAAGTGGAGATTCTCTGTTGGAAAGCTGTGCACTTAGTAAACCTCGCGAAAAGTGCACGTGCTTCTCCCAGTCGACGGCAGATTAAACATCAGGGAATTAGTGGAAAGAATCAATAGTTTGCTTTGCTGTAGGTCACAACGACAGTGATTTGCATACATACATGAAATTGAAAAGGGGGTGAGTTTCACGAGGCGGTGGGTCTGGTCATCTGGGATTGGCAACGATTGGTATCCATCATTGGCATCTGTAGAATACTTTTTTTTTTTCACGAAAAGCTGTAATTCGAAAATCTTGTGACTATTTCAATTAACATTGTAATTAGAAAGTTGCTAAATGATTTTTTGTTGATTATTCGTCTGTCACGCGCACTGTGCTTCGCATAGAACGTCCGCGTACGAAACTGAAAACTGCATTTGTACGTTGAAAACTGCATGCCCTATCAGCACAATGTACTGAAAGTCAGGTGCAACAGGGGTGGCCGTCAGGTGTACAGTACATTGTGCTGCTTGGGTGTCTTGAGCTCTGTTTTCCGTATAAAAGGAAACTGTGCAGTTGTGTATATGGCGTTCAACGTAGACAGAATTGTGCTCGTAAAATTGCAATTAAAATATTTTTATTTTTTGTGATTATTATTATTATTCACAGGCGTCCAAACAATTGCGCCTCGGCCGAGGGAATTCACTGATTCCTTTGGTGTAAAAAAAGGACGTAAGATATTATCGTAGCCAATTGAGGACGTCTTCGTGCACCGCCACTTCATTCTTCCCATGATATGTGCTTTGAGAGGCTAGAACAAACGGCTGTTACTGGGTGTTAAAGGTGCCGAGACCAGAAATTTTCCTTGAAGATTTTTTACTTGAATGTTCAAGGACGGAAAATATAAAACATTCCTGTAAAATTTCGCGACGATTGGCACGGTAGTCCTTTTCTTTAATCGAGCACGCCGTAACGCCCGCCTCGCCCTACCGGAGAAGTGGAGTAATCACGTCACAACTACTTTGGTACACATGTCCCCCTGGCGGCATAACGTAGTATCATAGTAATGGTTTTCACATTATTATAACTGATTTGTAATTTCTGAAAAAATCTTGATAAACTGCTGTTTGTGATCAGTAATTAAAGGTCTTGGCTGTTTATGTTGATGAACTGGGCTATTTACGCGCATAAGGTCCACCTGTTTTCAAAGGTGATTCGTGCATTCCAGCTACGAGTAGCCAGAAATCCATAGCAAGAACTCAGAACAGATTATACGTCATTTCCGTTCAGCGAGTATTTAATACGCAGTTTCGGTAGAATATGGCGGCTCCCGTAGTATAAGCATTCTGCGAGGGAGAAAGTACTTTTGTGGTTGAATTAGAAACAACGGCGCTGTATCGAGCGGTGAGAGTGGTGTGTGTCATTTATTGCCCCCAGGGCTTGTAGTGTAAATGAAAATCAAACAGTCGGCCCTTTAAGCAACGCTGCGTGGAGTATGGGGGTGAAGCCAGTACACTTCGGGAAGACGTGCGATTCTCGAGTTGCTCGTATAGGATGGCTGTTGTCGTGGAGACCTGCACATTTAGCTACCAGCATCACAAGGCACTTCCTACGATTGGCGTGCGTTAGAGACAGTAAAGTGCAGGAATACTAGACGTTTATTTTGCTTTCTTCTTTAAAAAAAGAAAGTTGCATATAGATAACACCCATAATGTTCCAGAACATAGTAACTAATACTTGTACTTGCTGACAGACTTCACTTTCACAATCTTCACGTCGCTTTTGTTAAACGGCGGAGAAGTCGCATACCGCAACTCGGTGTTGCCTACAGAACAGGAGGAATGCGCTTTGACGTGTATCGAACAGTGCCATCAGTATACTATGCGACATCTCATGCAGTGATGCTATCCACTGCAGGTATCCGTTGCTGCGTAATAAAGTTTCTTGAAGTACAAAACGAAAATCAGCGACAAAAAGTAGGGCTGAAGCCCGCTGCTACATGCATTGTCTTCGTTTACATTCGAAAGGTGACACACGATAACGTTGGAATTGCATCTTCACAAACCTTACAGAGATAACGTAACGCGCAACGACAAAGCCGGAACTAAAAGTCGCGATTGCAGAAGCCGCGGCAATCGGGCTGTCATATGGACGTGGTGAACTACGTAGAAAACATAATATAAATACTCCAAGGGATGTATACTTTTTATTTGTACACATAATAAGAACGATTCATGAAGTATATTTGTCTATCAACACAAATAATTTCACTTCAAATCCGTTATCACGTGATGCCTCCCAGCAATTTGATTGGGAGCCCAATGACGTCAAACACAGGGCCAGCCATGGAGGAATTGCTCTAGGTAACTGGGTTCCTCGGTTTGCCGCTAGGTGTTCTGCAGTCGACTTAAAGCGGGTTTTTAAAATTGTGTTTTGAGAAAACTGTGGGGTTTTGAGGCGTGAATTTTCGCATACGATATCTATTCTACGTCCGTTATCACCTGACACTGCGCATGAGGCTCCTCATTTTCTGGTCAGGGCCCTTTTAACTTGTGCTCCACCGGATTTTTGGATATGTCTTCGCTGTTTTACTGTGCTTCCTGGGGTTTCCCCTGAATTCCCCTCAGACATTCCAGACGTACGTCGGAACAGGCCTCTGCAAAGTTGGCCCAGGACGCGTTCTACCCCCCCCCCCCCCTGTCTCTTCCTTCACTTCTCAGTATCCGGGTGTCCTCACCTGTGCGCTGCTCATGGCCATAGCTGCCTTGTGGCGCTAACAAAGAATTAGAAGAGAAAACGAAAATCAGCTCCCACGTCTATCTGCTCTCCCCGCCTGTCCAATCCAATTATGGCCACAGCCACATTCACAGTCAGACAAAATGAATATGGCTGCTTATAAAATAAATATGCACGTCGGGACAGAATTTGTTGAAATGGGGGTTTGGCCCAAATAATGTGATTTGATCCGCAAAGGGCCAACTTGAGCACCCGTCTCCGAATTTTGAGGTCTTGCCAAGACCTGAAATACCGAGACTTCAGGAAAACTTTGGCATACATTCATCCTCTGATTCATTGCGTCTCTTCCTGGGCTAAAATTGTGTGACTGTTGTCGGAGGAAAACACAAACAAAAATAAAAGTGCCAGGCGTGCAGGAGAGGCGAAATTAATGAAATAGAAGGCAAGCTGGTGGATGAAATCTATAGCATAAAAAGCTCGTAGTGAAAAATGAAAAAGTAGCTTGAACCACAAAATGGACGATACACAGACACAGAACTCAAACCAGCAGCAAAAGTTTACAAAACATGACTAAACTAAACACGACCCGCAAGCACGAAACTTTTGCTGCCAGTTTAAGCTCTATATCTGTGTATCGTCCTTCTCGTGGCCCAAGCTATAGTCCGTAATACAGCCTGTGTTTTTGTGACGCGGTTACGTACTTCAGTAATGTTTCGGTTATGCTCTTATGTAGTGACCTGTACGGTGACCTCTAAATATATTGAATGTCTTCTCTTCGTATTCCTGACCATAACTTTTTTTACGTGTTCGAGATATGGAAATATTGCGCATCCAGCATTGCGTTACTTGATATTGTCGAAAGTTAACAGTATGTAATATGGACCGGCAACTCTTGGAATTCAGCCTGCGTATTCTCATTTTAACGCTGCACGTTTCAGGGGATCCTTGAGGTAATTTATTCATGAAATGCCGCACTCTGCTATGCAAGAAATAATTGGCTGTTTCACCCAAAGGACAACATTCGGATGGCTTGTGATAAACTGTAACGGGAAGTTACTCCTAAACTCGCTGATCTAGATCAGCGTGTTGCACTCTAGGGAATCGTTTCAAAATTGCGTTCACTGGCTGGGGACGTGATTGCAGTTTTCAAAAATTAAGGTTTTAAGCCTTGTTTGCCTTGTTCGTAGTATGCAGGGTTGAACAACTAATTGAGCGTTAGAGCAGGTCGAGATAGCAGTGGCACAACGTAAATGTTCTACCCATAGTTTTATATCGCTATTGTACGCTTTTAAAAACATAGCCCGGCACAATGGTGCCACGGTGCATCATTTGTTTGTCTATGATCGGAGCTAAACATAAAATTGATGTCACTGGTGTCACTCTTTGTTTCAACAATATGTTACAGGTAGTAGGAATCACTTACTAAGATGACCTCCAAACTGAAGCAGCTCGCAATTAACACGTAATGGCACGTCCCACAGATTCAGTGGTGGTCGCTGTGGCAAACATCGTCTTCTTTGTCTCCATGTGTACCCATATGGCGAAGCTTAACCCATCAATTCCAGTACAGCGTGCACGGAGAGTGCTCTCGCTGCCGTGCTGACGCAGATAATCTGATCCCAGGAAGTTTTGTTGCTTTTTAGAGCTTCTTTTCATTCTAAGTTCCCGTCTAGATTTTACGCTTGTTTCTTATATATCTTCATTGCGTCGTGAATTTCGTAGTGAGTGTTGTGCAAGCAGATATTTTCCGTGCGTCCACGTTGAACAAATCTACGAAGGTTTGAAGACGTCTTTCCTGTATACACATCCGCGTGAACGAACCTAAAGCTTATACCAAGCTGGGCCCTGTACAAGCAGCTTCGTCTGGGTTGTATTATTCCGTTCCAGTGGTCTTCATGGCGTTCTTTTCCTTTCTTCTCCTTTCCTCTCTTTTTTCTTTTGACTTGAGACGAACATATCGTGTATTTTCGTCGTCCTTTTTCCAAGGTACATTCTAGGTCATCCAATCTCTTTTTCAGGGGCTCCTGTTCGTGTAATAGCGTGTAATCCCAGTGCCTGTTATTTTTGAGCCTTTGACTTTTTCGGTTTTGTTTTTTCTTTTTGTGCCGTCAATGAAACTGTGTTTTGAAGCCACCAAAAACAGATGGTCTTGAAGTAATGCGCATATTCGATGTATTGGTGGACATATTAAATTCATATCGACTGATACGCAAAATATGCAAAACCTAACAGCCCTCCAAAAGTTATAGTAGTCATTCAAATGGTTTTGCACACCTCCAAGTTTTCCGATCCGACATTCTCTGGCTGAACGATTTACCATCTTTGAAGCTCTATACATTGTATCGCAACATCCTCCCTTTGCCAGTGGACAAGAATCATAAACAGTACAGTGGCACTGCATACTATTGCGCCTTACGCTCCCCAGTACCCGAGGGATATTCCGTCCATTATCCAAGACTTGAATCACAGTTTTCCCTCTCCAGTGAAACGAGTGATTCTATTGGGTACCCAGGCTGGTGGCATTCACGGTGACACATGCACTCGAAGAAGAAAGGGAATAACGAGGGAGTAACTTGCAGCTTTTATTCACCCTTGGTGTCAGTTACTCACTCCCCTTCGCTTTTGGCTGGTACTTCTCGCCCAAGAGAATTACTCCCTTTCTTCCAACCGTCGCTCCCCTACCCCTGTCCAGAACCAAGTTGAAAAGTGATGAACGAGATCAGAAAACCTCCACTCATTTCGAGCCTCCACTACTGACTACTCAATCAGTCTTTTTAGCCTTGCACAGTTACATTACAGCTACCTGCCGACTTTCCTGCTTATTGATATCTACTGAGTGGATGCATCCTTCTGACTGAATGAATAGGATTCTGGCCTATCGCCTCATTGGCTACGCGCCACTACATCCCTCTGCACCACCATCATAATTATCTCGATAGTGTTGCTCTTGACTTATAAACGTACGTATTACAAAGCAGTGATCCAGTTACGATATAGTTCTATTCATGGGCCTTCCCAGTTTTACAGGGAAGCTTTTATTACGTGAAGTGCTCGCCCTCATGGAAGAATGCCATACGGCACGTGTCGTTCTGACAGAATGCGAATAAGAGTATTGCAGTGGCAGTATTGCGATGGCAGTTGAAGCATAAATGGGCAGCAACCCATGTCACTGAACTATCGCTTCAGTGCCACTACATGAATCGTTCGCCTTCACATTTGATTATGTCAGCTATTTTGTGACAGGGGAACTTCAAAATGAGTGCCCACGCGGCGTCACACTTTACAGCGATGTTTGCGTTACACCCCCTTTTCCATTCCTTCCCAAGCACCCTCTTACTGAAGGGTGCTTGGAACTATTTATTTAATTAAAATATCACTAAAATATTTTAAGCCTCTCCCGATGTTATGCCGTAATGATGTTATGATCGCTACCGGAAAATGGATTAAACTGTAACTCACTTTTGCTGGTTTAAGTTTTACTCCCAAAGGGAGTGTTCTAAGAAACCTAACAGAGCCGTAATGCCACTTTTTTTTTTTGAGAGGGAGAGTACGCAGATGTAGCCGCGCAATACAGGCTCAGGTGACAAGCTGTCGCCGCCTTGTCGCGGATTCCACTAGATTCTTTCTGCATAAACCTTATAAGCACACAATATAACTTCCCCTTGTTAGATCACACATATCGTATATGTGAGCAAGAAGCTGCCTTTCAAGCTGCCTGCGCTTGAAGGAAGGATGGAAGTCACTGAAAAATCTAGCCAACTGCTGCGCTCAACCCACATCTTCTGAATTGCCAGTCCAGTGCTCTACCAACTGAGCTATGCTAGTGCGGCACTCATTCCTACATATCTCTCTTTCAGTCAATGTGTGTAGGTGTTTTCGCATCTCAGACATACGGAGTGCGCTTTGATGTTACCCATGAAAACGTGCTGAATACGTTACTAACGGCTTTAATTCGGATTTCGCGTTTAACGAGGCAATGAATGCATAATAAAAAAGACTGCGAGTTCACTTCTATGTATCCAGACTAATAGATGGCACGTTGTTTTGCGCGCGCTGGTATAGTGAGCAATTGCAACAAACTGAGCATGGAATTCCACTTTTGTGCATCCTGCTGAAGTTGCACTTTAAAATTAAAAGAAGGAAGCTTTCCATTTGTCATGTGTGAACACGTGCGCCTGAAAAAGCAGCATCGTTACCAAAATACACCCCGTACGCAATCTTACTTCCCACGGTAATCAATAAAAAGAGTAGTATTGATGTTCTTTTAGTCATGCACGCGCGTTAACATTGTTGGCTTTGGGTCTTGTTTCTTTGTTGTTGTTGTTGTTGTTTTTCTTCTGTAGCGGGTGCCTCGCACGCGCATAAAGTATATGGAAGTATATTATCCACAATGTGTTCATTAAATAATCAGCACTTGCCTTATCGGTGCTGGAACACATTGCTTTCAGCTTTTGTCACTGCATTCCATCTAATCTGGTTAGTGCAATGAAGAAGTACGTGTATCATGTTGAATTTGGCAAAGTGGTGCTGTACAATATGTATGTCGAACGTTGTGCCACACTATTTCTATACAGACTGCGTTGACAGTGAACCTTAAGCCAGGAAGCTTGACATGTTTCCCAGGCCGCTGTTGTCATGAACGTTACCGCATATCGCTCATTTGCGCAACAACTCATCGGTGGGGGGATTAATATGTTAAATGAGGGTATTAATATATTGAAGAAATTAACCTCAAATTAACGGGCAGCCACCGAGATGTCGCAGCGGCGGTAACGATCAATGCCCACTCGTTTGCCCTTGCAGGTACAAAATAAGGAAAACACTTGGGATATTCATATTCATTACCTCGTTGAACACGCAAACAGCTTAGTTATGCAAACTTGCGTTGTCGTTACGTCACATCAGTTACTTTCACCACTCAAGGTAAAAGCAGTATGGAGTTAAAAAAGAGGCGTATAAGTGTATGGCCTCCAAATAGCTGGAGCAATGTCTCGCTGAAACCTCATACGGTATTGGAAATATACCAAGAGCTGTAGAACCATTTTGTAATCGATGGCCAACATGCATCTATAATAAGCGAACTGAGAATGTATCGGTGTTGTGTTAATGGTAAATTACAGGTCACGATCTTTTTCACTCAGGGAAGAAATAGAAGCTTGTTCGTTGCTTTCTGGGGCTGCGTACAAATTGACTATTTATACTTTTTTTCTCTGCCCGTGCACTGCCATGCATCGTGTATTGTACACTGGATGTACTGCACCTCCATGGTTTAAATGCACTATTCGCGTATTTTTCGTCTCAGCCGTTCACACGAGAATTGCAGTCTCTGTATTTTCGCACCTGTTCACTGATTTTCACAGGGGCACAAATATAGCCCTCAGCCAAGCGAAATAATGGATCGAACAGACATTGCGAAATGTATGTGCAATCCCATCCGATATTCGTGCATCTGGCTACCTTCAGCACGACGTCTTAGAGGCTCCCAAAATGTTTCCAGTTTTGAGAAAAGGGATGCTGTCTCGCTGCGGGGCCATTGATAGCACATAATTTTCTTCGCTGGCTCATATATTCCACCGAGCTCCACTTTACATTAGCGTGATACATACTTTGTTGCATTTCTTCTCCTCGTCTTGTATGACCATCGGTGGCGCCTCACAGTCGCGGCCTTCTGGTTGGCCGCTTTTTGGACAGCCGTCTCGTGATTGGCGGCCCTGTAATGAATAGAGGGATGTTGAAAGGGGTAAGGAAAGTTTCAGTGAAGAAATTCCTGCATGGGTTGCGACCCCCGGTCGAAGGAAGGATGATGTTAGCTCAAGCGCATAGTGCGGAACGAAGGATGGGAGAACTGAGCGGCTCCGCGGTCGACTGAGGCGATGGCTGTTCACTGGCGGCTGCAGTACACCCGATTAAAGCAAGAAATGTATTCATGTACAGCCTTTATGGGTCGTAAATTAGTAACAGTCTCGGTCGACTGACTAAGTTATGCGCTCAGTGTCTGTGATGCTGGTGTCCATAAAATTTCGCGCGGCTTGTCGGTCTTGTGTGCCTCAACTGCGATTGTTGGGATCATATCTGCAGTAGTCTGAACGACGTCTTTTATCCCCGGTGTATGGTGTGTGTGTCCCAGGCTACTCGTCGGGATAGATGTTTGTGGGGCTTTCACGTCGGTGGAATGAGGATCAATGCTTGACGGGGTTGGTCCACGGTACCTTATGCGCCTCTTTTGTATTCTGATTGCAATTGCATATAGCATTCAGCGGAGGTATTCATGCATACGTCATGAAGTGTCATTTCTATTCCGTACCAAAGATGTGAAGCGAAAAGATGGGAGCAAGGGCTGCATAGACGAAAAGTGTGAAGAAATTTTTGACGCGAAATCAGAGGTGCCTGGGTTCGAGTCAGTTTCATCACACGTCATAATTGCTTGGTACTCTAATATCTATACCCTTGCCTTCTATCCTAAAACCCTATACCCTCCGGTATATGCCACTAGTGCTTAACCTCAGTCGTGCTCACAATTTCGGCCTGCAGCGCATGTAACCCAAACTGGCCTGATTTATCACTAGTGCCTTCCCGCGCTGACTTTCGCATCAATTCACCCGGATGAGGCCTGCGATATTCGATTCTTTCGCTCTTGCATTGCCTCCACGCGCCGAAGATCATTACGTCTCATCTTTGTGCTGGCAGCGAGCCCAGAAACCTATCATATATGTGACTTTCCTTTGAGCGGGCGCTTAATTGCTGCCGATTATATTGGGCCCAACGAAGGTTAATGATCGCATTTCGTCCGCACAAGACGGAGCCAAATCGTGCTGCATTCTTTCGAATGGAATCTCTGCCAATGGTGTAATATGCCTAAACTGATTTCTCTTCGCTTTAATACAGTGGCTGTCTTCTTTCAATTCACGCAGACGTTTTTAATTTTCCCCATAAATGGCCGTCTGAAGGGACTCTTATGGGTCTCATACTTCTACTTGTTGTTTTTTGTTATTGAAGTATTTTTTTCGTTCTGGAGGTCGCATGAAGGAAAAGTAGGGGGGAAATTGTCCTAAACCCTATCACCCTGTTGTCACCTTTCGTAGCGAAGACTCCAGAAGGAGAAGCCGGAGAAATATTTTCTTGGTTAGACAGTGAAAAAAAAAAAAAAAAGATTTTTTGTACTGCAACTTTTTCGGTCCCTCCCACTCTCTCTCTCTGTCTTCGCACTGCGAATGATGAGAAATGCATTCGTCTAGTAGTTTGAATTACGGTGTATGTCATGCAGTGAGTGAAGACTAGAGATACGTTTCGCTGTTAAGAGGAAGTGAAAGGTTGGCGTTACTCAGCAGACCATTATTATAGCAACAATTCGTACTAAGAGGCGTCTAATCCACAAAATGACAACCATGCATACGACCATGCATCTAAATAGCCCTATGCTGTACTTCACTCAAAGAGCAGCGCGAACCAAGCGCTGGCCAACTGCAGGTGAACGTTGCCGAATTTACGGTGGTAGCATTAGATCTAGTGAAACCTTTGTTTGTCTTCCACCTACCTAATGCAAACGAAGAAAAGTTCGGGAGAAAAGAAATTTTCTTCCGTTGCCGAGAAAGATTTAATTAAAATGGCAGGTCTTTGGAACGGGCATTAGTTTTATCCCCCTCTGTAGGTTAATCTTGGTTTCATTAGGCAGTTGTCATTCCCGTTAAATTAGTCTCTGTATTGGTGGAACTCCGAGATGATGGTAACAGTACTGACGAGTGGGGAACCGAGTTTAATTTATTGCTGGATATTCGTGTTGGTTCGTGAGAAGAGTACAGATGAGGAAATGAAGAAAAGAAATCGAGACGAACGTTTCTGCGATGCAAGTAAGCAGTTAAAAGAAGGGTAGTGGTACCAGGTTCCTGATCTTTGTGGGGTCTTTAGACACTGTGTGGATTCTAACGGAAACAGTTGTGGGATTCTTTCCCCGGCCTATTTCTTAGTTGTGCCGACTTTGGGGCAGCACGTGTAAAATTATTTGTTCATACTTCACTTGACGGTATGAACGTCTGACTACGAGTTTATATACATGTGTGTGTCTATAGGTGTACGTAATGGCGAACCTAGAGGACAGGTGTACTGTGACAATGCTGAATTCATATAACATAACGCAGGATACACCTGCTATATCTGTCACCAAGTCCATGATTTACTCGCCAGTCTGGCTTCCAAGTGCAGTGATGTGGACATGTAGTCGGAATGTATACCCGAAAGATGATACCCAACGATAAAAAAATGTCCTTTTTGAGTATTCCAAATATCTGCCCTTGTTCGTGTTGGTTGTTCGAACTCCATCAGTGTTCCGCATCCGCGAGGAGGAGTATGTTGCAGTTGACACTCGTGTTGACAAACCAAGATCTCAGTAACACAAAAGAAGCTCAGTGTATGGTGTTTGAAAGTGGTGTTTAAGACGTCAAAAATGAAAAGAATGAGGGTGCGGGCCAGCTTGGGCATACTTGCTCAGAGGCGAAACTCAAGGTGTAAGAAACAGCAATGTGTTGCTGTGTTTGAGGACATGTTTGGTGTGTTCCATCTTTCTTCCCTGTCTTGGGTTTCATTTTTGCATTGAACATCTCAAACTGTCAACCATACTCGCTGGTACGTCACCGTCATCAGGTTGCTTCAGAACGTGAGCTGGTAAAAATTCTTATGTCAGTTGCACTTCTATTTTCTATCCTTCTTCTTTTTATAAATATTTTCTATTTTGTTTATTTATTTAATCTGACGCTGTATCTTAGCTCTCGTATGTAGGAGCTTAGGGTTCCTGACGACAGTTTCTAACATTTCATAGAAAACGAGGAATCATGCATGGAAAGACTGTGCCGTTTTCGCCTGCCCAGAACGGTATAGAATCATTCAAGTATACCTTCCCCTGCATGCATGGAACATGGTAGGCACGGGGGGTTCAGACAGTTAGGGAGACATCCCAGAGAACCTAAACACTGGACGAAATCCGGACTGTGGAGGGCACGAGTATCCAACAGAAACACCGACAGTCTACAAGCATTCGGCGACAGCATGACCGACACCGGTAGCCTCGCGGAAAAAGAGTTACTATGACATCGCGGAAACTTAGCCAGTAGGACCTCGCAGCTATGTGATGAACCCGTGAGTACACCCGAGAAGGAGGAGTGCGAGAATGCCATGAACGGAGCAAGTGGGTATATAAAATGGAAAGAGGATTCACAGTTGTGGCTGTCAATACCTCTCAAGTGTACGGCCTCGACTATTATGGGACCCTTTCGCCTGCCATCAAGCCTCCGAACGCTGCTAGCTCTAGGAAGTTAAAAAGACATCCGGACCTGATGACTCGATTGGTAGCGTGTTCGCTTTCCGAACCCAAGCTTGCAGATTCGAAATTGGCCCAGGACGCCAGCAATTCGGTGGCAGGCGACCATGAATTGCTCAGGCACGCCATCTTCCGCGAGGGATGTAAAATACTGTGTGCCGTGTGTTCAAGTTCGAGATTTCGGCGCCCGTTAAAGGACCCTCAGATGGGCAAAATTAATCCACAGGCCGAACACTGAGGCGTCACTCATGAACACAGTTGTCTCGCAGCGTAAGACCGCCAATGATCATTATGAAGAGCATGGTCATAAGACATCTGGACATAAGGACAGGACATTTGGGACCGCCTCCTGGTATTACGCATACGTCTTCGCAGATTTGCAAGATTAGCGGAGCAATCTACGAATTGAAGCAGGCTGGAAGAACATGGTACCAAACAGTAGGGAAGATGCTAAAAGTACGAGGGTACAAACGTCTGGAATCGGACAACTGTGTCTGCGTATTAGAAGTCGAAAGGCGGAAGGTCACCCTCGTCGTCGATGTGCTTGCCTTACTACTTCTAGGAACAACCGCTGTTGCCCTGCATCATGCCATAACAATGCTGGGAGGAAAGATCGACTTAAATGGACCTGAGTATATTCTAGGTATCTACATTGATTGGGACAGAGACAAAAGACGGCTGGCTACTAGTCGAAGTCAAAAAAATAAATAAATAAAGGAAATATACGGGTGAAATCTTACAAAGTTGCGAAATGGAAGAACAGTGTTTCGCTCCTTGCGAGTAATTTCCAGTATAACAAATGAAAGCAATTTTTGCTCTCAGTTGCACCCATTTTTTCTAGCGTTCTGTCTTATGTGGGTTCCTCAGACAACACAGTTCTAAAACACAAAAACATTGTTTTGCACTACTCCTAAATTCCCGGTTGGTTGCTCGCCTGGTTGTTTTACGTGATTGACGCATATTTTTTACGCCGGTTCGTATCCTTCCCCAGTGAGAAGTAAGGAGCAAGCCCAGCAGTTGTCCCTAGCACGTTAGAGCCAGTAGAAAGGAAACGCGATTTTGCTGTTTTCTTTGCTTTTTGTGTTGTTCGGTGGTTGACCAATAGAATTTGGCATACGCTTTCCGCCTGTGCTTTACTGTACGATGGCGTGCCGGATATACGCGATGCATTCTGGGGAGTTTCTGTTTCTATTCCTAGATTATTGATAAGGTCATCATAAATATGTTTACGTAAATACGTTTCACTGCACCATTTCATGACTTTTATTAATCTCGATAATTAACTGTATTCACGCATTTCGCGTTTCGCGCATATGCTTTATGTGGTGTTGGCGTGTCTCCTCGTATGTCTCCTCTTCCAGAAGAAACAGTCACTGTGCGAAATATCGGCACCAAAAGTATTTTGTCACAGAAGGATTAAACTTGAGAAGGATCAGGTCGAACACTGGTATCGTTTTATCAAAAACTGGTTCATTCATGCAAAAACAGAACACCGGTTATATCATCGTTCTGTTTGCTGCGTCGGTAACAGCTAAGTAAACATACAGGGTGGCCTATCAGCTATTGTTGACTTTGGACCTAAATATCTCAGCCCAGTGTGGCGCTAGCGACTCGCGGTTTTCGGTTCCGTAATGCG
>JARGYV010115422.1:0-14205 GCA_029532675.1 Ornithodoros moubata | reverse complement strand
TAACGAGGAAAGTAAGGAAAGTGCCTGCATTTTGGCACTCACTTTGGGGGTGCAGCTTATACGCGAGCGCGGCTTATATGCGAGTAAATACGGTAATTCATTATCACAGAGCAATACCCTTTCGCAACTCCTGTGGTATAACACCATTATGTTGCAAACAGACTTGCGAGTGCGAACCTACCAGTTCACTCCGAGCATGCTTGTATGTGTGGCACAGCAGGTTCAGGGAGACAGCTACTCGATTGAGTTCCTCTTCCCCTACGTCCTCTCTCTTCACATCAAATTCAATCTGGGTCTGCTCGTTGCCTTCTGCATCTTTCTCCTTGGTCTCACGAACTTTAGTGCTCTTTGCAATACTGCAGAAAAAAATAAAGCCCCGCTGATTGCACCAAATCATCACGTCCACAACAAATCAGGTCAGAAAAGCCTCCGCGATTACTCTCCAAGACAGAGCTTACCTGCTGATCGTGCCACGCAGCTTGGCAAGCAGGTCGCAAAGATGAAGCTTCTTCAAAAGGGCTGTCAAAGCGACGGTCGCTCTGGTTGTCTGCAGACAACAGCCAGACAGGGGAAAAGTGAGAAACACACAATTCATTTTACGATTATTCACAGCTTTACCTGCTTGAGAAAAAGAAGTTTCACCAATATTTGGTACCCAGTCGTGAGCTCAGACTTCTTTGCTTCATAGAGGTCACCTGCAGAGGATAAAAGCTCCTTACTACGCGACAATCAACAGGGGCACCTCTCAGGAGGTAACCTTCGCATACTTAGTGACTCAGTGAGTGACGACTGGTCCAGCTGCACTTGGGCATCAGGTGGAGCAGCCACCTTGTAAGTAAAAAGGTGCCTGATGCCAGCCCGGGTGTATGTAGCTGCATCTAGGGCCCTTAAAATTTGGAGCTTCAACGGCAGTGACATGTAAGGAGCCATGAACAGCTGAAGCAGCTTGCCAGGAATGTCACGCTCCTGAAAGGGCAAAGCTTGCTCACTGAGATGATAGATGACACAGTTGGAGGCGTGGAAACGTCAAAGAAGATACGTAAGAAGACTTGACACAACGTACTATGTCGCGGAGAAGATTCAGTGAAACCTCAGAGCGAAATAGAGTCACCCATGTGGACAATATTTTTCCAAAGTATCGCACTGATTAAACATTTCTTGTGTCTTAAACAAACACACAATAATAATGTCTTCGATTCATCATGGTTCTGTTTGTATGTGTCATCCATACCATACATATATGTCCCCTCACACAAGTGAAGTGATATTACCTTTGACTATTACTTAAAAACAAGACATAACATGCCCACTGGGAACATTGGGGAACCATCAAAAGTGGCAAGGAAACATACCAGAGCATAAAGAAACAACATACTAAAAATACTAAACTTCTAACACCAATTAAAACACGGTATCCAACACAGAGGCCACACAGCCATTTTAGCATTTAAAAACCACCTTTTACACCAGACAATGTCCTATTTGATTAATTTCACATTATTTAACACCTAGATTTCAGAGGCTTGGGACCTCACCAAAAGTTTGGCGACCACATCTTCTCCGGTGAGGAAGAGAGTCGTCACCAAGCGTATGCCCGCCTTCATGTGGCGCACTTTGTAAGCAGGCTGTGCTTGTGCAAGGGCCACCTTGAAATCCAATCCTTCTTCAACCCATTCCAGAAGAATGGCACTGGTAGCTGCAAAACAAGTGCCCCATCGCGGTTATAAGACTGAAAAATGGACGACGCAAGTGCCAGATGTCCATCGACATGCCCCTCGAAGAATTCAGCCAACCGTCGTGAATGTGGCCCCAACCTTTCATGCACAGAACATACTGTTCTGGTAACGGCTTGCAACTGAAGGCACTAACTTTCAGTCCATTAAGAAAACCTACTTTCGTGCTCCTTTTTTCCGAAGATAACTGCCAGGGCCTCTGCGCTGAAGTGCACAGCTGCATTTTCAAGGGCTTCTACCCACCTGAAAGAAGACCCCTTATTGAAGTCAACCTTTACTAATGTTAGTAACTCAAGCATTCCACTCGAAACCAACTTACTGCACAGATCGGTGTGATGCAGAAGTTTTCTACAACACCTACAATGCTCAGTGCGCATCTTTGTAGACGGCTTATTGGAAGACTTATCACAACAGAACAGACAGACAGGACCAAACTAATTTCAATACCCCTCAAAAGGACAACCCGCTCTGGCTACCGCACTCACTTTTCGTCGTGATCTTTGTCCACAAAAAAAGACAGGCTTTCCAGAACTTTTTCTGCATCTTCTGAAAGCTCTTCAAGTAGTCCTTCCTGCTTTTTGATTTCGTAACACGTCAAGCTGGGATCTTTGAAGTACTGCAAAGCATTGACCAAAGTCTCAAATGTTTCTACTGGTGCGCTTAAACATGACTGCATACTTCAAAGTGCTGAAAAGTGTTTAGCACAAATGATATGAATGAAGAACAAGAAAAAGCAGTTGAGAGGAATAAAAGCATCAGACATAGAGAGTGAATGAATGGAAAGTGTGTGAGCAATACTTGTGCTGTTGTTGTGAGCATATTCAATACCCACTAAAATGGACAGAAAGACACGCAAATGAGAGGTAGAAAAAGGACGACGACAAAAACAAGACTCATACCTCAACACTGAGACCAATAAGAACATCCCATCCATAAAATCAGATCAAAAATAACCTATTTTGCCCCCATCTAAGTTTACAAAACTTCTCTCGCTTAGTCCGACTCTTTTACCATTTAACCACAGTAAAGACACAGTATCACACAAGACAGTTACCTGGAGAGGAGATAATTCACACTGGAAGGGGTCAAAACTAGACATATAGTTCCATGAATCATCGCCCATGTCGTAATCCCCGTCCACCTGCAAAATGTGACAAGGCACAAAGGTAAAGCACGCAAAAGTTTCAGAAGCCTCTCCTACCATTCCGATGGCACCGTCTCCGTCAGACAGGTACGCATCTTCTTCGCTCGAGATCTCCTCAAAGCCTATGTCGTCCCCGACCGAGGCCAGTCCTTCGCCACCGGGAACTTCTTCGTCGTCCACGTCCTGAAACGCGTCTGGAGAAGCCTCTGGACTGATCGCCTCAAACAGGTCGTCGTCTTCCAGTCTGGCATCTATGACGGGCTCCATGGGAATGACTGTAGTCACTGTGGGAATCGGAGCTGCCATCTTCTCAATGTCCTTGCTCGGCTGCACCTCTTGCTCCGTGTCGTCCTCTTCCTTCGGCGTTCTCGGACCACGCAGGCCAAGATCTTCAGGAGGCGTGCGAGGCGGAGTACGCGGAGGCGTCCTAGGTGACATCCTGGGTGGGGGCGTCCTCGGTAGGGGACTCCGAGGCCGCGGCGGTGCCGGTCTCCGCGGGTCTACGACACGGATCGCTTCACCGCGAATCGGCTCCGCGCGAATCACTTCACGAGCGGGCTCTCCGGCCCGCGCTCCCCTACGGTCCGACAGGTCTTCCGGTTCACGTTCCTTCTGCGGCAGTGGCTCTCTCCTTTGAGGCTTGGCCTCTTCCCTCTGAATGGGTGGTGGCGTATAGCGCTCCTGAGAGTCCGGTCGGATGTGCTGTGCGGGAGCGTGCTGGACCGAAGACTGTTTTAATGGCGGATGCTGCACTTGCTGAACAGAAAGCTGTTGGGGAACATGAGATGTTGCCCGTGATGGGATGTAGGTCAAGGGTATTGCACCCTGAGCTGACACTTGTGCGGTTTGTCCTCGTTCATATTCTCGACGCAGGGCCTCGTTTTCTGCAGTCCACATTTTGGGAGGAAACGTTGAAGGCGAGGTGTATTGGGCGGAGAAGGCGGGTCGCGGGTCGTTGTAGGTGCAGATCGGAGCGGTCCTACGTTGATCGATGTGCTCCGGCTGGTGGCGTTGCGTGGGGTGCGTGTGAGACTCAACCGCGATCGGGGATACCTCGGAAGCAGATGTCGACGGATGAGCCTGCCAATCGTGAGGTGTGCCTGGCACCGCTTCAGCCGAAGCAGGAGGGCGCTCAAACTCCTGTGGTCTGCCTGGTTCTGGGCCTGTTGAAGAGAGCAAGAAGTAAAAGAGCAAAATTCAACCTCAAGAACAAGAAAAAAAAGGTGAAAAGGTAGTTCAACCAAAGCCTTGCTGAACGTCTGGTTTCTACGTAACAAGTTTGCCCGTAATACCGCATTTCATTTTTGCAGACACATGTTTTGTGCCACTGTCCTGCTGACAAAGAAGCTGGCATGACAAAAACATATTGTGTGCACGAGATAACTACTGCCTGGTGTAAGAGAATTCGAAGCCTATGGCTGATGAACTGAAATGGATGCGGCGCACTACAAGGGCAGATAGCTAAATATTTAAGGAGCATCCAGACCAAATAAAAAACATTCTGTTTATGATAGTTATGAGATGCCTCGTTGTAGCATAACATTTTTACATCAAAAATACAACTGTAGTTTACATACAGCATAGGGGGAGGCCATTCAATTTGTATGCTTAAGAGAGACTTCTTTTTAAACACAGATATCAGGGCCACGGGAAACACGTGTCACAATGTGACATCAAATATGTGTCCACTCCGCGTGAGGTATCATCAAGGTCGTCGGCAAAGATCGCCTGCTGACTGACACGTTTGCACACTTCGTTACAACCAACTGGGCACTGCAATAAACATCGGCAGTTCATAACACAAACATCATGCACACGTACTAGGTGCTACCATCGCCAGAAACGTCCCCATATTTGAAGTACGTTGTGTCTGCACCCCACATTAGTGACCGCAAAGCAGTGTCTGACCACTGTTTCTCAAGTCGACGGGTAAACAAAAAGGGAGCAGATTTGCCCGAGAACCTGCTGGTTCAATAGTTAGTGGCAGCAAGCTGCATGAAAAGCCATTGTCAGGAACGCCAGACGACATGTGAGAGGTGAAATGACGTAGTATCTAGAATATCACTGAAAGTCCCTTACCATCACTGCTATTTACAACGTCCAACCAGGATGCTACCATAGTGCAGAGTTTCCACTTGGATTTGGGAATACCATCCTTCACTGCACAAAAAAAGAAAAGAAGAAAGCGCAACCTTCAGTTGTCGCCACATGCACTATCGCGTCGGCTTTCGCGGTCCGAGCCCTCACGAGGGTGGCCAAACTGGTCGGAAATGGCACACTGAAATGACTTCTGCGGTCCTGACTAGGTAACAAGCAAACAGTAAGGCTGAGCTCCAGCTCCATAAACATGTTTGGAAATACTACTCTGTCTTTTCAATGCTGGCTAATTATTTCTGATGCCCTCTGTGGGGTTGTGACTAACGACACCAGGTAAATAGAAGAAGTGAACACCGTTCTGAGTATCATAGAACTAAACAAGAAAAAGTAACAAGAAGGAGTTTCTGGGTACAACTACGGAGAAAACCCTTCTCAAAATTAGGAGTAGGTCTTTGCGTTCCATTGCAAGTATTCCAAGAGATTTTTCCTTCAATTTATGAACTGCACGGCACTGCACACAAAGCTTCACACAGTTTAACTAGAGTTAGTGTTGGGGTTAAGGCGAAAACTGTTAAACAAAACCAAGGCATAAAAAAAAAAACATCCCACTTAATTCAAGCATTTTGTGTACAGATTATGAAAAATAGTTTGATAAACATACCAGTTCTTCCTTGTACAGCGTTCTTTCCCAACTAAAAGCAGTTTTATTCTGTCCAAGGTACGCTCGCTATACCCGATTTAAAAACTGCCCATTTATGTTACAAAAATTACATGCCCATTTATGTTTACTGACGGTTTGACCCTAAACTTCATTTACTAAAAGACATATAAACTCTGCCGTCACTTCAGACAAGAGCCAATGTAATTCTTATTCGTGAAATCAACGAAAGAAACTAAACTGAGGAAGTGGGCCAACGTGGCCAGGAATAAAACTACAAGCAGCCAAGCAACAAAGTGAAGCTTGAAAACTTCCAGTCTAATAGTCCTGTACAACACAAAGGCAAGTGACACTCTGCTGTGTCTCTCTGAGTAAACCACATCCAATTTCACAAGCTTTTCGTGTTAATCAACTCTGCAACAAAGATTCCGCAAAGATTCTAATAGTTCAACAACACTGCATAGGCTGAAGTCAAAAACGAGTCTGCTAGAGATGCACTTTTTCTTACGTAGGCAACCTTGAGACTGTACCATGCAGCACACTGCTAATATGTACGAATTATTCTCATTTTCACATTGCTGCTTACATTAGAAAGTGCACCCAATTACCTCAACAGAAATTTCAACTACTTAAGCTTGCACTGGCAGGTCGTGAAACACCCGCCTCTCGGGGAAGGTCTTTTTCAGGGAATTTTTTTAATAATAACGATGGCTCTACCACAACCCCGCAGATTGTCAACTCAACCAGCCATTCCAGTCTTAGCTTAGTGCCCCCACCCCGGAACTGCCTCGCTCACAAAAATTACGTTCTGCAAAGTCTGGGTTTCTCAAAATTTGTCATGCAACTTCAGACTGCCACAAATTTTTTTGCCTCTCGTTGGACCGCTTCCTCAACGACTCCATAGCGCCTCAACTGTGTCCTCAGTCTGGGCACCAGAGGATGAGAGAAAAAAGCCCCGCAGGGGGGTGGGCTTGGTTTAATTAAGGAACATGGATCCACAGCTCGGAACTGTCCGTCCCAGACTCTTCTTCACTGTCCAGAAGAAAGTACTCACACTATTGTACATACTTTCGTTCCCCACCTTTCCTTGTTTACGACAACTTCATTGCTTCCCAGTAAGGCAGGCGCAAGTATTTCAACTCAAACCCAAACGCCTTCATCACAATGTTTAGGATTTGGATTTCCCTGCTCCCAACTATCAAAAACCAGTAGGCACTTACATCCCTGGAGCTCCTTTCCTGAATTGTACACTCCACATTGCTTGTTGCGTACATGTGAGCTGTTGGACACGATATGCACTGGTAACAGACATCACTGAGGACATATGCAACACAACAACACTCTGCCACACTTCCCTCTTTCTCCTTGTTCGTCACCAGCATACTCTCGCATGGGGTAAGCTAACAAAAGTGGCTCGTGATTAAAGGCACGCGCACTTCCTTATAGCTGGTGCAAAGAGTCCTGAAATACCTTATATGCACGCAACCTTTGAGGCATAGTTATTAAGCCTCACCCATTCACACAATGATTCCTTACCTCCCTGGACGTAGTTGCCTGTAGTTTGTAAGTCAGAGTCAGAAAGCACAAGGGTTATTTAAAAAAAAAAAAGACACTTCTTTTGACTTACACATTGTCACTGAGGTTGAAATGGCAAAGGGGTAGCACCAAAGACAGTGGCAGAGACTTACACTTGTTTGGCAATGCTGTGTGGGGCGGTGGCGGAGGCGGCGGTGACGTTGGTTCCCGTACCACCTTGTTGATGACGCCGTACACGGCCAATGTGATCGCACTGTACCAGCCTCGGAGCACGAGGCCGTCTGTCGGTATCTGTCGTCAGAGCCAAGAAGGCATTAGGAATGCTACTTTAACGAACTTGCGTGTTTAAACGTTAGAACGTTAGTTTTTTTGGAAGTACACAGACACAAATCTGTGATGACAGCTACAAACAGAAAGGCTGCAAGGTACTTCCTGAGTTACCACACTTCACCAAGAGTCTGCACAGCAGGTATTGTCATGGATGTAAACAAAAAAAAAGAAAAAACATTGGACTGTTTTGCGTGTGGCAAGGACCCCTAGCAAATCCATTCACTTCAGAAACTAAAGGATTCCAAGGGAAACTTACTCTCTTTGTGATGAACTGAATCTCTGCATTTTGTCGGTATTCAAAGCTGAAAGACATGAAGTTATTAGTACACAGACAATCGGTACACAAAATAACTACTTCGGGAACAAAGATAGCTCTTGAAATTCATGCAGAATCATGCTGTACTCTCTCAGAGCTGTGTGAAAATACTTTCAACTGGATGTACTGCGCTTCTTAATGACTAGCAAAGCAGCCAAAGCCAGAATAGGCATATACATTTGCTTCCTTTATGAAAGAAAATTCACTAACGTAAAACCGAGAGAGCAGTATGTACGAACTGTGTCCAGTTCAGTCATAACATCAGGGGAATTGTACACCTTGTACAAGTACGGCATTTTTATACAAATGTCGGCCAACAAATACCTTCTTTAAAGGACTCATCTTTGCGAATTTCGCGAGGCATTCGGTACAGAATATTCTCCAGTGCAACTACACGGTACGTATAATAAGAACGTAGCGGATATGTCGACGTCAATCTTAGCTCGGGCCATACAGAGTGGGTACACTAAGGTCTCCCATCAATTTTATACCTTTCCCTTCGGAGCCGCTAAGCCGACATCCGCTGGTAAGACCACTTACAAACTTTGACAGTAACTTCTCCTTGTCGGTGGTGATGGTGTAGTAGTTCGGAGCGCTGGGTTAGTGTTTTGTGAAGGTCCGAACAGTGCACGTTCGATTCCTTATGAAGTAGTTAGTCTTTTTTTAGTCTGAATTTTTTTAAATATATTTATAACTTTTCTTTACATTTTTACATTCCCTTTTCTGAATTGAATGATGTCCGTTCGTGACAGAGGTTAGGTTAGTGGCATTGGGGACATACTGCTCACATCGAGGATGGGCCCACAATCAATCGTTCGACGTGTGTTCAAAATATTGCTGAGGATGTGACACATGTATAATGTGACAGCGCTCTGCCAATGAGGATCTTGCTCCCGGGAGACGTCGATATAGTGACTCCGAACGGCCCGTGCTAAAATTGACGGGCGATGATGACATATCCACCGCCTAATAAGAAACGAAGACGAAGAAGGAACAACATGAATGCAAACGGCTACAAGGATACGGTGTAATTTTGCCCATATTACCTTCCGAGGCGCTCGAAAGTACTTGCGTTTCTCTTGCTGAGGTCGTTCACGAAGAAATCCACTTGAAACTGGGAAGGATTGGTAGCCCTGGATGAGCAATACAAGTTAAAGCCACAATCTCTCAGGAGATACACAAGACACACGCTGCAAAACCGCAGAATTCAGTTAGTACGTACCCAAGCCTATGCCCACCAGGAAAGTCGGCTTGAACTCGAGCACCCAAAGGAATAATTCGTATCTCATGGATGTACACCGGCTTTGGAAACTGAACCAAGTCTAGATTCGTATCCTATCAGAGAGACAGTTTTCACGTTAATAAATTCGCCTCGTTAGCAATCCTGTGCAGATACATTGTCATATTACAAACAACAAAAAGTGTGACTGGTAGAGTGCCCTGCTTTCTGTATAAAACCATAAACAAAGCTTTAACTTATGACCAAGAGCTGAGCAGTGAGCAGCTTCTACGCTTTGACGGCGTCAATTTCATTCAGTCTTCATGATTTTCATACCTCGTTGCTTTCATGAGAAAAAGTGTCGAAGAACAACAATTCACAGGCGTCAGACATAGTGAATAAATCCAAAAATCGTTTAAAACATCAACACAGCGGTACTACAATAAAACACAACAGGCGCCATTTTGTCACAGTATTACGTAAATCTCCCCGTCATTCCCGGCGCAAAGGAACGCAAGGAACATAAAAATTGTTTTTGTGCTGTCCGATAGCTGAGAATTTTCTTTATTTCTGCCGTATAGAATATATTTTGTTGTATCGTGTTTGTAGTAGTGTTTTCTTCATCACGTCAAAGTTTAGGCTGTTCCCACTGCGAATTTTATCCACTAGTTTCTCAGCTTTAACGCTATTTCATCAGAAAGTAGTCTTAATGTGAATTAAGGAAATTAAAAGTATGTCACCCATGTGACTACGTAGTTATGTATACAATGTAACGTCCAAACTGGAACATATACTCCCGCATGCACCCAACAAGAGCGGAGTGGATGAGTATACAGTTTAGTGAGCTTTGCGACTGAAGTGACTTCCGCCCCTAGCGGGAAAAGTGAGAAGAACCTCAACCGTAGTGATCGTGACAGGGGAAATCCCTTAGAGGCAAACCCGCAAGAAGTATCCAACAGATTCCAAACCTCGTTTGATTCCAACAGGCATTTGAGACTTGTTTGTATATTTCGTCACTATCTGCGTGTTCCAGCCTCAGAACACTAGTTTACATCGTGTCCAAGCTCACTCCCATTCAAGCTGTGTCAATAAAAAAATAAAATAAAATAAATACTGGTCACTTCGGTCGTATTTTAAGCGACAAGTAATCTACGTAAAAGCGCAACGAGCACGAACTCCACGCCCACGGTTCAGAGCGAGCGCGCGTTACGAGTGAGTGAGAAGTCACTGGCAAGGCGTGCTAGCTTAGCTCAAATGGTAGAGCATTGGACCGGAAACCCACAATTTGTGAATTCAAGTCCCGCACCTGACTAGCACTTTCCCGCGTTGGCGCGTGTCGACGTTCGTTTGTCTTATACGCTTTTTTGACAGAATTTCTAGCTCAGTTCGTCGCCTATAAATTCTACTTAGCTCCCAGTATTATTGTTCTAAATGCAGGCTTTTTCCAAAGTAAGAAGTTTAATTCTACGTCGCGCATGACGCTCAATCAACAGGTGTCAGTGTGTAGAATGCAACTGTCTCTACTGTGATTTTAGCATAAGTAGACAGGGTAATATATTTTGGGCGCCAGCAGTTTCATATATTTAGCGCTTGTTGACATATTGCCGTGTATGTTATGACGACCTGCTTTTAGGTTTTGATTTTAAATACAGATAAAGAAAGTGCTGTAGGAGCAGCCACTATTTCGAGCAGAGAAAGTGCTCGACAGCCATAATCTGAGCAATGCATAGGCTCTACTACCATCCTTAGGCACAACTGCATGGAAATGCATAAATTGACTACTCTCATCTGCTGGTCATTACGGCCATTTAAAAGATGTTAAGTCGTGCCGAAAGTTGTGCAAGATGATAAGTGCACACGACCACGTAATGTTCAGGCTAGCCAATAATGACATAAAATTTAATGTGCATGAATGAGCACTGTCACATTCGTTATGTGAACTGCTTTTTTTTTTTGTATTTATAACGATTCTGCTGTGGACAGATTGCCCTATCTGTCTCACTGGTGAATAAAGAGCACTTGTTTTGTCAATTTACTTCTCACATAATCCTTCTGGTGTTGTCTCTGTGATTTGCCATGATCGTGTCGTGCACGTAAGTTTCCAGCATGCGTGTGACAAGTTTAGACGGCATTAACATCGGGAAAAATTGACGCGCAAGCGAAGGAAAACCAGTCCTTACTTGTGAAAGGACACTCGTGATACAGCAGACTGTCTTGTACGACCCTTTCGGAGGGCACACGAAGTTGGCATGTTGCTCTCCAATGCGCGAAACAAATCGCACGAAAGTTGCAGAACCAAAACTTGCGTGTGTCTCATTTTTGCAGGCGTTATTTATGAGAATTTATAACACATGAGCTAATTGAGTGGAAAGCTCACTGGTGAATGAGATAATTTTTTATTAACCATTGCATATTACATGCTTATCGTATTGTTTTTGACGAAATAGTTGGACACAGAGCGGGGAAGCGCTACACCGCCTACAGCAGCACATTGACAACGCGCAGTATGGCAACACTAACTGATATAACATGGGGCGCCGCCCACTAAGGTGGTTGTTCAGCGCCGCCTTTTGTTCCACTCTATAGATTAAAGTGAGCCGCGATCATCGATTGGACAAAACTCCTGTCGGCGGAGAGGTAAGTTACGAGCTGACCTGTTTTCAATTCCAGTGAGACGTAACCTGTAACTAGCGAACTGGCACCTACAACGTTGAATATGTGTCTGTTTATCTCCGTAATGTAGCGCGACATAATTAGCAATGCCCAGTTGTGAGTGCATGAAACCGATTCACCCGTGTAACTTTTCGGATAGCAAACGAGAACATTTTATTCGGTGTAACAGTTCCTAATGCATGTGTAACTATTTTTATTTCGATGTCAGTGAAGCAAAGTGATAGATCACTTACGTCGAGACGTTGAGTTGCGTTTGTTAACAAGGCAGGACAAATATATGATGTGCGCGGAAAACAGTGATTGGCATCACTGTATGTAGTGCATACGGAGGGAAAATTCAGACGCTTTAATGGCTCAAGGTGAATGCTTTAGTGAGTCCATGCTACCAGCCTGCAGTCCTGGTGACTCCTTGTGAGGGGTACGTCCTGGGCCGACTTCGTTGAAAACGTCAGAAACCAGAATATCGATCGTTTCATTTTAAGTGGTACAAGTGGTTCATTGGTCCTGTACATCTACAAACAACGGCTATGTCGGCTATTTTCTCTAGCTTGTATCGCCACAATGCATAAATCCTGGCCTCAGAATCACACGATCTCTCGTTTAGGCATTGTGATGCTTAACCGATGTGCACAAAACCACATTTTAAAGGTACAGAATAACTGAGTGACTGCGGTGAAGCTCATAAAAAACTCAATTTTGTGCGTGTAATGTTGTTTATTCTATACATTTAAAATGTGGTTTTGTATACATTGGTCAAACATCATAATGCCTAAACGAGAGATAATAATAGCATAAAAATAACGCTGATTCGGATTTGGCCAAACATTTAAAGATTGCAATAATTGTGAGCCCCCTAAGACAGGAGGCCTATGTTATTGACAGGCAACCGGTAACAAGGAAGCGTTTACTTAGAGCAATGGCCACCATTCAGTCTGCTGGACATTTGGTTGGTTGAGTCTGCTGGCTCTGGTTCATGTTTAGTGAGCTCAAAAGAGACAAAAAAAAATCGCTTCAACAGTTATGGGACACCTGGTGGTGTTATAACTCTTTTACGCCCAATATACAGTTGTAATGTACATATACATGAAGTCGTTTGAAGTATATGATCGGGGAAATCTTCTCCGTCGTTTTAAAGACGGATGTCATGGTCACGGAAGAGACGTCCGAACGTGATGCCATATTTGCCTGCAATCCTTGTGAGGTGATGTAAAGGTTGTCAGTACGGACAGTACGCCAGCTGAAAGAAAACAGGGAGCGCGCGCAACAGACTGATCAGTGCCCTTGAGATTGAGCCGCCGGCGAATGGCGACAGGAGTTTGTAGCAGACGAGTTTTCGCAGCGAGTACGGACGCAGCAAACGCCACGACGTCGTAAGCAGCCAGTGACTCACCCAAGGGAACCGCCCGACGCGGTCGGTGTTTTGTCGACGGATTTCTGCTGAGAATACTGCTGGTTGAGCAAAAATATTTCACAGGCATGTATTTTATCAACTATATATACAAATTAGGATCAGTTTTCTGCCGGCCAAGAAGCCCCCTTAATACCCATCTAAGCCAAGATGCCCTCTAAGCTGCCGGTTTTGAGCTCTGTGTCTGCTTATCGTCCTGGACGTCGCTCAAGGTCAGGGTTATTACATTATGGGTTTCTTTCACCAGCTAGCCTGGCGCATGCTAGATACCATGTCATTACGTCCAGCGTGCCGTTACATGCAACGCGTATTTACGTTCAATTTTGGCAAATACATTCCCAGACAACCACGAATGTTCAGTGGATATCCATACAACATTCGCAGCTGGATATTCAAATGTCCCACGGATATCCGCAAATATCCGTAGTAACTGATTTTGGACGTCGCGGGGCTTTTCGGAATCAACACTTTTGCACGTCATATAGACATCCACAGTATGTCCAACCATGGATATTGTGCACGTAAATTAGATATAGCTTCTTTCTGTATTTCGGTTGGGTTTTCCAAAATGCGCACTCGAGAGAATTTTCTTGATTATTTATATGTTTCTTCCTTTGTGATTTTTGCTCGTTTATGAGTGGCGACTTCTGCTGATGTGAGTAACCCGGAGAAGTGTTTATAGTCTAGCAAATATGAAAATAATTATTACATATAATTATTAATTAATATGAATAATAATGTACACTATTAAATTTATATTATTTTAAATATATTAGTAAAAGGTACTGATGCGAATTTAGAAAAAAACAAACGTGAAAATGCCTACTAATCTGATAATATAACCTGCGTATTAAGTGTGCCGTTACATCCAACGCGTATTTACGTCCAATTTTGGCTAATACATGCAATAGCCATTGCGTCCATCGTGCTGTTACATCCAACGTGTTTTTATGTCCAATTTTGGCTAATACATCCAGTGGCAATTGCGTCCAATGCGCCGTTACATCCAACGCGTATTTACGTCCAATTTTGGCTAATACGTCCATCATGCCGTTACATTCAACGCGTATATTTACCTCCAATTTTGGCTA
>JARGYV010115392.1:0-12073 GCA_029532675.1 Ornithodoros moubata | reverse complement strand
TTGACACCGCAGAGGGAGCACAGAGGGGAGTCACGGCGGCCGCATCGGTGCAAGTAAAAGTTCAGGGGCATGGCAAGGCATCTCAGTCGAGTTAGGCAAGGCATCTCCGCCTTCTTACGCCTCTACTGTTGCCCTCTTCAACATCGACTACGCCCCCCTCTCAGACAGACGCAACAGTTATTGCTAATACTGGACTGTGCATAACATCCCTTAGCTTGTGTTCAAGAACCAGCTCTTTTCTCCCTCATATGTCTCACTGAGCAAGCTGAAACCTCTCGTCGTGCCGCCTACGACACTATGCATCTCGACCGTCGACATTTTCCGAGGAGGCGTCAATGCGATGACAACATCTGCGCTAATCGTCTTGCTGTCAGTTTTCTTAAGTGAAAGGCCCGAATACCTCGTCGTCCTAACTGACGCCTCGGTCGGTAGCTGAAGGCTGAAGTAGAGGGCGGGAGCCGGAGTTTCATCCCTTCGCAAGGGTCTTGCGTACCTATTCGACTACCGGACTACACTCCAATCTTTGAAGGAGAGCTGATGGCGGTTGCCCTCGGTCTCATGCGTGTACCGTCCTCCTGCAACCGAGTGACTGTCTTGTCAGAATTTCTCTTCTTAGTGAAAGCCATGACGAGCCCTTTTGAGCATCCTCTGATCTCCGTCATCCGCGTGCTCACCCCTCCACACCTGCCTAGTATTTTCCTCCCCTGGGTCCCTGGTCACCGGGACATGCCCTATAACGAGGCGACAGATGAATTTGTCAGGATGTCCCTTACGGGCCCTATTTTACACATTCTGCCACCGCTCCTGTCATCCTGCATCCCCGATTTCGACGCTTACAACGCCTAACTCCCATCATGAAACCACGTGCGGGTTATGAATATTTGGCTTTTCCGTGGCGGCTGCAAAGCTGCTCCTCACGCAATGAGGAAGTGTGGATAACCAGACTGAGATGCCTCGCCATGCTCTTGAAATTTTATTTGCACCGATGCGGCTGTCGAGAGTCCTCAGATTGCGGACTCACATGCGGTTTGAATCAAACGGTCCCCCATTTTTTGCTAGAATGTCGTCTATATTCCGTTTGGCGTCCCACTCCACTAGAAGTTTCGTGATGCTGTCGCAGAATCCCCTTCACTTTCGCATCCATCCTCTCATTTGGAAGGACACACTTAGGGCACTGTGAAAAAGGTATTGAAAGGGCTATCTACCACTTCATAATAGCAAACAGCCCGTTTCTAATTTTCTCATACCCTTGCTAAGCCGTGGTCAAACGCCATCCTGACTAATGGCCAGAAAGGGGCAGGCAGATCAAGAATTGACGTAATAACGCTAGGCCAGTTTACACCTATGCCCGGTTGATTGTTGTATTTTCCTTGAGAATCTATTAGAATTCTGCATCGTTAGTTATTATCACGATAAGCTGCTTGTCGAATCCCCATGTCCTAAAGCAGAAAAAAAAAAAAAAAACCCACACGGTTTCCCCAACACTCACGTGAGGCTGTGTTTGTCATGTCCTTTTTCTATGAAAGGTGTATTGTTTTCTCTCGTTTTTTCTTCTTTTCTTTGAATAGCACGTCATTTATCCTGTCTCAACTAGCACCATCACTCGGGCTACTTTCTAGCACGCCCAGTCAGGCACACTGACTGAATACACTGGACGTGGTGAGTGTACAGAAATTACTATGCAGCTTACCCACATGTTCTGCGGTGGCGTCTTTGACGTAATAATATCTGCCGTTCCGATTGCTGTCCGGCATGTGGGGTGCCTGGGACAGCAGAACACACTCTTCTGTGGTGCCAGACGCCTCGCTGTATTTGGGACTCAGTAAGGGAGCTGTTCCACATCCTTCAGTGAACTGGGCCACTGTCAGGTTCATGGAGGCTTTTCCTGTTCGTCAAAAGAGCGTAGACAGCCCGTGCTGCTAATTGCAGAGGTAAGCTTCAAGGTGTGGATCCGACGGTGTTTCATCCTAATGCACGTATTCAGTTCTGGCCAATACAGTCTAAACTCGTTAATATGACCAAGTCCGTTCCAGCCGATTTTGGTCATAAAGCAAATTTGTCATATTAACGAGAAACACACGAAAAAAAACACCCCCCCCCCACACACACACATACATCTGTGTGGATCTACTGCTACATGCTAAAATGAAGACGATTCAGCGATTCAGTTGCTGATTTACAATTTATTTGCGAAAGAAATCCGTCAGAACTGTCTGTTTCGTAGCACTTTCAATTTGCAAGCTCTCGGCTGTCTCCATTGCGTTACAAATATCATGCACATTTTGAATGTCCTTCTGCTGCCATCTTGAGCCTTCCCTCCCCCCTCACGCCTGCGCAGTCCTTTACCTATTGTTGACAGCTAAGCCAGCCGAGCGATAAGGTGCGTTCTCTACACGTTCACATTTTCTTGTTCTACCTCCATCCGAGGAGCTCAAAGTTTTTCTCAGGGCATACTAGGGTATGTCCAGCCCGAGCGACGTCTTGACCAAGTTTTGCTTGTTTCCGTGTTATCATTATGATATTGTCTTTCTTCCGCGATGCTGATGCCGGTACGTAGACCTTATGAGTGCAGGGGTAACGCGTGGAAGAAGGCATCTCTGGTAAACGATCAGGAAGTTCAACTGATTACTTTCGAACAGCACCAGAATGGGGGAAGGTGGTAGCCCTTTTCTGTCACAATAGATGCTACAGAGATAGATTCGCAGGCAGCTGGTCTCACACACTTCAGTTGATTTCAATAGCCTTATTTGCTATGTGCCATCTTCACCCGGCACCACCACGACTTCAGTTCAAAGACGTTTAGGGCTAACTCACCGTGGACAGCCTCCAGGCTGGCTCTACCTCACCTTTGCTAGCTTCAGGTGAAGCACGCTTTACAGCGCTAATCAAAATACTCTTCCATCCTAAGCCACTTGCTCCAAATGGTTTGCAAGGAGAGATCGAGTGACAGTATTACTGAGGCTATTATGTATGACGGCAATAACTAATTTTGTCCGGTGTAGATACTAAAACTATCTATAAAGCCAGAGTGAACTTTTTGTTGACGTTGCCAACCTAGAAATAGTCAACCGGCAGGCGAGTGGGCGACGGTTTTCGAAGGTAGTGAAGGTGTGTAATGCCTCGCGGATCCAATTGCATTCTTGGCCGACGTCGGGGGCAACAGTGCCTGGCACTGCGAGGGGTAAAACTCAGGAAAAGCCTCGTACAGTCCAGCCGGTGACAAAATCTGCCACCACCTCCACGCTTTGAGAAGGCAGCGCGTGTAGTACTTTATTCCAACTTTTTCAAGTGACCTTTTTTGTGTCGCACATGAACTTCACTTCACTATGACAAGGGGCGGCGGAACGGGCTATTTTTAACAGAAACGTACCCATAATGATATGTGACATTTTTTTTGACAGTGCCTTTCTCTATGATGTTAATGACTTTACGGTAATGTGTTACAGTACGTGAGAACACTGAACACTAAAAAAATATATAAAGTAAGAGTTTACGAATTGTCTGATATGGATGTTTGCAGACTAGAGAACCCATTTCCTCGCATTTGTCGCTGAGTTCGAGGTTCATCGTCGGGCTCGAGAACGACGGAAACTCAGTTCGTACATGTCTCGGTGAAAAACTCGGGGCATAAGGCCTTGTGGCTATTCTAACGCTTTTGATACGCTGTTGTGAAATATGGACAGCGTGACGAGCTACAGTACAGGCTGCGCCCGAGAATACCATTAGCATTCAAGACTAAAAAGAAAAAAAAAAAACACGTACACACAAAACAGACCTTTTTGTGAACTGCAAAAACTAGTCTTCAAACCAAAAATATAAATAAAAGAAACCGCTACTCACAACGTTCTCTGTTATCCTCTCGTTTCTTATGGAAGAAGAAGGGAGCCACGAATTTGGGGTCTACCTCAGCCTACAAAGGTGCACGCAACTGTAGTAACGCAAGCATGTTTGCTTCGCCAGGTCGGTATTGGTGCGGTGATGCTTCTCACGGGATGGTGCACGTATTTCGCTTCGTGTCCTTTGTATCTTGGAGGATTATACATGAGGATTATCCACGAGGGCCTGGGTGACGGTTCATTAGAGACTAGGAAGTAATCTCTCTTCGGTTTAGTAACCTAAGTGCAGGTTGGTTGGGAATAACGAGACAAGCACGAAGACTTTAACGAAAGTAGAGATAAAATGCAGGCGAGTTGGTAGCTATACATGATGAAAAAAACCTCGGAGAAATGAAGGACTGAAGGAAACCCAAAGGACTGACAAACACACACACAGAAATCTCTTGGAGATTTCTGTGTGTGTGTGTGTGTGTCAGTCCTTTGGGTTTCCTTCAGTCCTTCATTTCTCCGAGGTATTTTTCATCACGAAGACTTTAATCTCTGTGTCAATCCAGGGGCTTACTACTTAAGAACTCGAACGCGAAATGATGCACACAGAGTGTGGAACCAAATCCAAACTGAAATTTTCTCGACATTGCTGAACACGAATCGGAGCAGAATCGTAAAGTATCGGTAACCGGTTCGCAACTAAACGGTTCAAACATAAAAGAAGTAGGCGTAAGAGTTTAAAAGTGTCCCAACCCCCAAACGGGGCTACACTGGTCTTCATATTATACGTTAGTTTTCGTAAATTACGTAAAATATACGTCTCGTAAATGTTCTCCTATCAACCAAACCAGGACGTATGGTAATTTTTAACTTTCACAACTTATTCAAATGGACTTAACGCGAGTGAAGGCATCCACGTAAAACTTTACCGAGCAGCAGTTCTTCCGACATATACATAGTTTGTTATTTCCCAAACATTAATGTTACTAATTAAATCGACATTTCGATCCCCGGACTTCATCCTGGGCCACTCTGTACAATAAAAGCGCTGAACCCGTTAGATTTTTCGCATGACCGAAGTCGGAACGAAATCCGTGCAACCCGAAACCGAACCCGAACCACACGCGTTCGACACACCGGATGGAAATGTGACTGACGTAGTATACGGGCTGTGTTGAAAACGAGAGGAACTGTGGCAGCACACACCATTAGTCGTAAGAGGTGAGCCCACGAGAAACGCAGCGTGGTTGGGGGGGGTTCGATCCCAAGATGTTCCTATCTTTGTGACGAGGAGCGGCCACTTTGCCCGCTCAGTCACGCAGGTACTTCTACGTTTCTGCATTAGGGTCAACCAAAGGTTGCCTGATATTTATGCCACGTCAACCGTTTCACAAACAGGCTCAGGCGCTTCAGATAAGTGGCCTTAGAGACCCCCGTGAATGTTGCCATCATCACATATCCAGCGAATGATATTAAAAGTGGCCATAAAGATCAGCTAAGGTAAGAAATATCCCATCGCCGTGGTAAAACATCATAACCATACAGCGGTCACAACTATAACGTCTATGAGGATACCTCGGCCAACAGCCCCGTTTATAGACCTATAAAGCTACCTTCTTCTAATGCCTCATTCATATCACAAGGCAGGAACGATCATCCGTTTACGATCGCATGAACACTCCCGTATCAAGGCAGATAACGGCTTCCCGACATTAAGAAGTTCGCATGATGCATCGCGTAACTTTCGCACCAGAAACAAACGTTGACAGCGAAATGAAAATTGAGCTGGACGACCTCGCCGAGCGTTCTCATACACTCTCGTTAAACGCACTCCAGCCGATTTATTAGCGGAACTATAAAAATTAATGGTCCTTGAGAAAGAGGGATTGCAATGGCGAGAGGGGGATGGAGGAGTTGGAGGAGGGGCTGTATTTCTCCCCTTCACTGCCCCCTATTTTTAAAGGACGCGAAGAGAGTTTAATTCTATCGAACACGACAACGATAGCAACGCTTCGCGACTACAGGCTGTTGTGAAAAGGACGGAGCGGATTTGGATTGTGATTCAAAGCAGATTGAGCACGTCGCCCAGTGCGACGATATATCGCATCTCACCATCATCACGTATGTTGTCATTGGTGCTGTATTTTAGAGCATTCCCTAGTAGGAAACACTAGTCATCAAACGACTGCTGTAATCTGTGTTCACTGAATGAATGCCCCATGCGAGTCAAGGACAATCCTATTCGATCCGATCAGGCACACTATCAACGGTTCCTCTACTATTATAGACTCAGCCGAAGTACAAGTAAGGAAGTCATACCTGTCCACACACTGTACAATGTCTTGTACAATGTACTGTATACTGTACAATCTTCGCCATTATCGCTCGCCTGGCATCGAGTCGACCACTGTATCCTCTCACTCGTGCCTATGGTCGAATTGAAATGAGATCAAAATTGTGACTAAATTCTTGTACGCACAAAGGACGGCACTACCGATCAAAATCTCGTATTTTTGTTCCTACTATCATCATCATCTATGTCCTGCTACATGTATCAGCTATTCTTCTTTCTCGCGAAAGTAGGTCGATTTCGGCAAAGGTACCGTATCGCCACATTAGCACAGTAAGACCGATACCTCCTTCGTCCTTACCTTCATACATTCTTGATACGCCTGCAAAAACCCAAGGCACAAAAAGGAAAAAAAAAGAAGCGAAGTTTACAAGTAACGTCAAGGATTCTCGGGAAGGTTAAGGGAACACGCACTGTAAAGCGTTCACTGTGCAGTACGCAGTGGTCGGGAAGCATCGCTAGAACAGCAGCTAGTGCATGTACAAACACTACGTATAGCCTGCTTAGGAGGCCCAAGTACTCTTCTTAAAACACCATCCGCCATTCAACGCAGATACACGTTATTGGATGCCCTGTTCTGGGATTCCGGGCCTTGTTTGTCCTCTTGCAGTTCCTAACGGGTTAGGCAATCCATCTTCCTCTCAGACGTAATGGATTGTAAGGAAGTGAGCCAAACAGCACAATCACGTAAAAAAATCTTTCTTTTGTTCAGGCTGCAACGCTTGCGTATACGCAAAGGGGTACGAACGCTTTCCCCGATCAAAAAGAGCAACCGCTAAGCCAGGTCCCAGAGTGAATAACACAAGTGGACCTGTATTGGACCAAGTTATGATACGTACACTTTCGAACGGTTCGGGAGTTCTTTTTTTATGGCGTTTCGCCGCTATAAATTCAGGATGGTTCAGTAAAGACTGTTCCGTCATAAAGGCACCGGGTACGGATGCTACATATTGATTTGTTTCCGTATCTGAAACGACTTTGTGTAAAGAGGGCAAAAGAGAACGGAGCATGTTTCCATCATTTTGAGGATATTTATATAGAACGAGTTAGAGAATACTGTACGGATAGCATTGCCTTGGTAAATAACTGTGGTAAACATAGGAGCAAAATGCGAAGAAATTTTCTTCGTGCTTCGCTCTCAACGTGCGCACTCGAGCGGATTAAATTATTCGGTGATTATTTTTGGTGCGAAAAAAAAGTGAGGCGCATTTCTTTTTATTTTCTTTTTTCTTTTTTGCGGTGGTTCATGTGGCAGGGCAAGTTTCTCAAAATTATATTTTACAATTTGGAACTTGCTCACTGTAAATAATATTTGGGAGGAATGGACTAAGTAGAAGCATGCTCTGACGTGAAGCAGAATGTTGTCTGCCGTCCCGTAACTGTACGCACACGGCTGCATTGCTCATTTAGTCCAGGAAGCACCCCGTAAATTGATAGTAAAATAAGTTTCTACACTGAGTACCAAAAAATGTGTAAAATAATGCCTGACAGATGTAATTGTGATTATGAAATGGTGCAGTAACTATTCTCTATTTCGGAAGCTACGAATGCAAACGTTCCTTTTTACAAGAGTTAACAGAAGTGCAAGAGGGACCCATAACACCTTAGGTTCACAGTTGACACAGTTGTCTCGCGGCGTAAAGCAACCAATTACTATTATTCACGGTTCAAACTCGTAGTCAAATAAGGCAACAAGTAGACAAGTAGTAGCCAAGTCTTCAGCTCAATTTGTCAACCATGTCGAAAACAGCTAACGTAGGAAAGGCAAGAGACTCCCTTTTCGTCATGTTTTTATTTTTCGTATTTATATTTAATCCTATTTCTCTCGAGGTTCATCTCTGTCTCTGGCTAGAGGAGAATCCCTCTTTCAAAGTATTACAGCAAATATTGATCAGTAAATTTGGTAGTGTTTATTCGACATTGTTGTCGCCATCACATTTTCCAACAGGAGGAGAACTTGGCGAAATAGAAACTGAAAGCGTAACCAGGGACATGAAGAACCGAGAATGATCGTCATTAGTCTCTAAGAGGAAAAACTACTCTCTTTGGGGTTGGGCAGCTTGGACGACACAGAAGAGAATATGCTTTATCCACAATCTCCACAATTTCTAAATCAGACGCAAACCTATACATTAATACAATGAACGAAGAAGTTGAATATAATTTTAATGCGAATGCGTATCTTTCTAAAGGTCATGGGAGTATCAACAGCGCGTATCTGTTGTTAACAGGTCAAAAGAAACAGCAACAAAATACAAAGAAAATGCCACAGTGAGCTGTCTTAGTTGTGGGGCGTACATGAACATGGGCTCGTCTCGTTCGTGTACTTCCTCATGACTGTGAGTGACGTGGTTTCCTTCTTTCTAATGCACTTCTTCGTTTAAAGATGCCAGCAGAGTCATTCTAACCTACGGTACATTTCATCTCGGCTTCGGTCGCCGAAATATCTTTGCGCACTTAAGAATACACGTAGTTTTCCCGTTGTTTTTTCTTCTCCGCACATTCGCTTCATTCTTGGCATCCCCCACTAGAGAATATATTGAGGGACAGGTAGTCAGAATGCACTGGCGGCTGAACGGTATGACAACAGCCAATTTAATGCGCGAGAGCGCGAGTCTCATGACGATGGTGATGATGATGATGAATCTGCCTCACATCTTCCCCCCTCCAAAGACGGTGCCACCCTGGCACGGGGAAGACCGGAATCCGGTGGGGCACCGTATGGCTTCAAGCGGGAGACGTGAACCGTTTCTGTCGAACGCTTTCGCCGATCAGTGGGAGGGTCGGAAGGCTCCACGACGTAATTGACTTGGCCGGTGCGCTGCAGTACAATATAGGGACCAACATATCGGCATGAAAGTTTGTCGGAGAGGCCAGGCATACGTATGGGAACCCAGAGCCAAACAAGGTCTCCAACGGCGTAAGAAGTTGCGTGGTGTTGCTCGTCGTAACGCAGTTTGGAAGCCGCTTGGGCGTCGAACGTGCGGGCGAGGGCCAATTGGCGACATTCTTCGACGCGGGAAGTCGCCTCAGCAAGAGGCATGCTATCTTCGGAGCTGCACGGGTAAGGAAAAATGGTGTCGATGTTACAGGTGGGTTCGCGGCCGAAGACGAGGCGGAACGGCGAGAACTGTGTCGTGTATTGAGTAGCGGTGTTGTAAGCAAATGTGATGTAGGGTAGCACGGAGTCCTAATTAGTATGGTCGGTAGAGACATGCAATGAAAACATGTCCGCGAGGGTGTGATTGAATCGTTCTGTCAAGCCGTTCGTTTGAGGATGGTAGGCGGATGTCCGCGTGTGAGTCACAGAACAGGCGTGAAGTATGTCTTGCAGTAGTTTGGCCAGAAATGATCGTCCACGATCACTGACAAGGAATCTGGGGAACCCATGACGAAGCAATATGTTGTGGATGAAGAATTTGGCAATCTCTTCGGATGACCCCGATGGCAGAGCTGCTGATTCGACGTACCGGGTGAGATGGTCGATGGCGATCACTATCCAGCGTTTGCCCGAAGAGGACTCCGTGAGAGGGACGAATAGGTCGATACCAACTCGTTCAAAGGGGTAACGTGGTGGCGTAAGGGGTTGTAGGGGACATGTCTTGGATGGAATGAATGGTTTTCGTTGTTGACATACCAGACAGGAAATGACGTACTTGCGGACGGAGGAGTACAGACGGGGCCAGAAGTAGCGGTTACGGATTCGTTCATAAGTTTTGAAGAATCCGAGGTGACTAGCAGTGGGATCATCATGAAGAGACTGAAGGATGGCGGCACGATATGCCTCTGGAGTAGCCAAGAGTAGGCGCGGGCCGTCGGGATTGTAGTTGCGTCTGTAGAGAATGCCATTGCATAATAGGAAGTGCTGAGCCTGACGAGCCAGTTTCCTGCCGGCAGTGGGTGAACCGTCTTCAATATGATGGATGATAGCCGAAAAGAAAGGGTCAAGGAGTTGTTTCCTACGTAGGGCGGGATGTTGTATCGGAGAAAGGACGCAACAGGCCGCCGTAGGCGTGGGGTTCATGTCTGGAATTGCAAGACTGGGAAGTGGGCAACGGGAAAGAGCGTCGGCGTCGAGGTGTTTGCGTCCGGATTTGTACTTCACATCAAAGTAGTAATCCTGGTGGTGTAGTATCCAGCGCCCGAGGCGACCGGAAGGGTTCTTCATGGATGTCAACCAACAAAGGGCGTGATGATCCGTGATAACGGAGAAGTGGCGACCGTAAAGGTAAGGACGAAATTTCTTGACAGCCCACACGATGGCCAAACACTCCTTTTCAGTCGTTGAATAGTTCCGCTCTGGCTTGGTGAGTGTATGGCCGCCAAAGGCAACGGCATGCTCCATGGGATCCGTAGGGATCCGCCGAGCGAGCACAGCGCCAATGCCAGAGCCACTAGCGTCAGTGTGAATTTCAGTGGCCGCATCAGGGTCCAAGTGTCGCAGGACGGGGCACGATGTTAGGACAGCTTTCAACGATTGAAAGGTGGCGTCGCAGCCTGTCGTCCATTTGAACGTAGCTTCCTTGCTGAGGAGCGACGTTAGAGGTTCTGCGATAGCAGCGAAGCCTCGGATAAACCTTCGAAAATATGAACAGAGACCGATGAAGCTGCACAAGTCTGTCATGTTTGCGGGAGGGGGAAAATTAACGACGGCGGCTATCTTGTCAGGGTCTGGCGATATCCCCTGCTTTGTTACCACATGCCCGAGTACTTTTGTCTTGCAGCACCCGAAATGGCACTTCTTGCTGTTTAGTTGGAGGCCTGCAGCTGACAGGCAGTCGAAGACGCTGGACAAGCGCAAGAGGTGATCGGAAAAACTGACTGAGTACACCACGATGTCGTCAAGGTAGCACAAATGTTCCACCGTAAGTGACGAAGGACTGAGTCTATCATTCTCTCGAATGTGGCTGGTGCGTTAACGAGGCCAAAGGGCATCACGATGAATTCATACAAACCATCTGGTATGGAGAACGCAGTCTTTTCAGTGTCATTCTGGGCCATGGGTATCTACCAATACCCAGAACGTAGGTCCAGTGACGAAAAATATCGTGCTCCACGGAGTGAACCAAGTGCGCCGTCAATGCGAGTGACGTTATTGAGGCGGCGATAGTCGACGCAGAACCGTATGCTACCATCTTTTTTTTTTTGTCACGAGGACGACGGAAGTAGGGCCCACGGGCTGCACGATTCGCGGATGATATCTTTGGAGAGCATGGTGTCCACCTCCTTCGCTATGATATGATCGCTGCCTGAGAGGACGGGAATCCCGCGTGTCAATCTTGGGTAACGTGCCATGCAGTACCCAATGGAACATGACCGATATCAAAGAAAGAGGCGTATCTGTTCAGAAGAACAAACAGGCGGCTTCGCTGATGAGAGTCTACGTCGTCGGAAATCATCTTGTGCAGGATGGATGAGTAGTCATTCATGGCTGACAAGCTAGAGGACACTGAAGAATCCAGGGTGCAAATTGAGAATGCGGAGGCGAGATCTTGAGTGACAGCAACAACATAACCACAGGGCAGAACGGTGGCCTCATCAAGCAAATTGGTGATCAGGATGTAGGCGGTTTCGTTCTCCACTGAACAGATACAGAAGGGCACCATAAGGCCCTTCTTCCGAAGCTGTGTGGTCTGTGGAAGAACGAGAACATCCGACGATGGCCCAGGCTGTAGTAGCTTCAACATGGATGTGGAATGTGGTGGAATGACCCTGTCAGACGCGACAGTCAGCTTGGGCGGCTGAAGTGGGACTGACGGCAGCTCGATACCGAGGTCGTCAGAACCTAGAACCAGTTACTCAGCGGCACAGTCAATGACAGCAGCTGTGTTGCGCAGAAAGTTCCATCCCAATATGACGTCGTGGCATGCAGAAGAGAGGACGACGAACTCGGTCGGGT
>JARGYV010115365.1:0-10474 GCA_029532675.1 Ornithodoros moubata | reverse complement strand
AACGTTGTTAACAGCCTAACGGAGTCCTGAATCAGCGTGAGGCTTCGCAGAAAGTTTCGGTCATGGAACCACAACATATGAAGAACGCAGCGCGAGATGAGGAGGTTTTTTGTGCATAGTTTTTTCGTAAGGTTCCGTGCTCGCAGGTACATCTGAGCCCACGCTGCCACTACCACGGCATCGTCGTAACGATTTAGAGCAAGTGAAGGCACTCATGCAAAATGTTAATACGAAGTTCTTCCTGGACACAGTTCAGTTCTCGCATATCGACATTCTTACTTATACCTGCATCCCAATGGACCTGTGGCTTTGGGGCGCCAGTTTTTGTTATCTTTGTTTCTCCACATTACCATATTCTTCACTTATCATGCCCAAACCCATTGCAGTGGAAAGGCTACCGTCTCTGCCACGGTGAAATACCCCATGGCATCGTCCTTCAAGCATTTGTTATTGTTGCGTTCTAAGCCCGGGACTTCACGTTGAGCTTTCATTTATATGAAATTAATTGTAATTAATTAAGTAATCAGACACGATAAAAACTTGATTCCCGAAACGACGGTTCACAACATTTACGTCTGGTTTTACACGCATAAGGGCCTCCATGGTACGTACATAAACCAAATAACATGTGACCATCAGCTTATTACGCATCCGCAGCGTACAATGAATACTCATACGCAGCGGCAGCATTTCCTCGGGGGGTAGATATTTCACGACCTCAGCCTCGAATAAACACGCGACGTTGCTCCTCATTACGCACAACCATTATTTTCAACCCCACCGAACATGGAAAGGATAGCGAGACATGTCACTTTCGACAGGGGTGTAAGCATGTCGTGTCCAAACATTACAGAGGGAGACAGCGTCCATCAACGATGGGAACGCAAAAAGTATTACTAGACTTCAATGAAGAAATGTACAGTACACAGACTTTTCTGTGTGTAAGAGTGTACGCTTTTCGCAACGAGTACACGTATAATCACCCTTGCGTTTGTGTGATGTGTTTTTTCGAGTGACAGCGAATAGCCTTGTACAGTAACATAATGCTCCGAGGAAAAGTCGCGTCGGCTTCGGAGGCCACTATGCCCACTTGTTCCTTTCACTATATAAAAAAAAAAAAAGTTCTCATGCGGCACAGCCGGCAGCAAACTTTGAACCCTCCACCCTTGTACGCGTGTGTTGCTCGTCTTCCTGTCACAGCTTTGGAATGTCCCCATCAAAGCATGTACAAAGTATTTGCTGTGAGCAATTTTTTTATTTTACATATCTGGCGAGGAACATTAGTTGCGAACGCATAATTTTAGTGCTAAGAATCTCTACACAAAATACTCCTGTGCTACTACTACAGATTTTTTATTTATTATTATTATTAATATTTTTTATGGTGTGGGGAGAGCATCACTTAACTTCGTCTCCCGCTACGTACGTTACATACTGTAAGCGGTCTGTTTGCGCTGACCAGTGCGTTCACTGTTGCTCGACAGCTAAATGCGTGAGACGAAATATGCTCTCGAAACAGTCAATACGCACATTCAAATCTGGCGACAGTTTATTTTATGAACCACTGAACCATGATGCACTGCAGTAGCACACTTTCAACTGCGAGGTCCGAGCTAACAAACTGGTTCCCAACAAATCTCTGCACAGACAAAAAAAAAAAAAGAGAGAGAGAGAGAGAGAGAGAGAGAGAGAGAGAACAAAGGGGAAGGTAAAAGCTGCTGCAGCTTTGTCGCAGTTTTCTCTTTTGCACAACACACGCGCCACCTAGTAATTAACAGAGGCATCAAGAAGCCCTTTAGAGTCAACAGCGGTTTCCCAGAGGGCGGCGGCTGTAGAACAGCCTTCAGGAGCATGGGGCGGCGGGTTAATTCAAGGTGAACTTCACGGACTTCATTCACCATCACATTACACATTGTGATGTGAAGTTGAGTGAAGTCCAACAGCTTGAAAATACGTGAGTTCGAATGAGTTTCAAGTTCACGTCAGTTTGAAGTCTAAAGAGTTCCGGTGAGTTTGAAGTCGAATGAGTTCGGAGGAGCTTGAAGTCCTATCAGTTCGAATGAGTTCAGGGTGGTGTGAGAACGTATGGGTTTGGAGTCCTGTAAGTTCGAATGAGTTTGAGGTCCCGCGAATTCTAAGTTGCATAAGACGTCGAATGCACAAAAGAAGATGTTATTGGGAGGATCAAACCAGTGTGAGACTGAAATTGATTTTCACAAGGATTTCTATGATATGAATATTATATTCCCGGCATGACCTCGGAAGTTTCCAATTGATAGAATGCATTGTTAGGCAGTTACATAGAGTTCAGTGGATATGATATAATCCTCTCTACGGGTTTCCTCATCCATATTAATCCACTCAATGTAATCTAAGCACAACCCATTTTAATCCTGTGATCGATCAATTTAATTCACTGTTAAATTAATTAATCCAATCGTCAATGATGTCGTATTATGATCATTTATGACTTTCCATGAGTATTTAATTATTCCAGCAGGGAACCGACTTTTCTTAGACTACTGCTCTTCTATGCATTGCAATGGGATGTTAGATGACTGCTATGATCATTTACGACTTTCCATGACTATTTTCCTTATCTCAGCATGGAAGCAACTTTTTTTTCGACTGCTGCTGTTCCATGCATTGCAGAGAGATGGCACATGACTGTTATGATGATTTATGGCTTTCGATGACTATTTTCATTCATTACAATGCATAGGATGACGGTAGTTGAGAAAAGTCGCTTCTCCGCTGAGATAGTGAAAATAGCAATGACAACTCACAAATCACCATAATAGTCATATGTCAGCCCATTACAATGCATACAACAGTCGAAAAGAGCCCCTTCCTTGCTGATACAGTGAAAGTAGCCATGAAATGTCATAATAGTCATATACCGTCTCATTACAATGCAGACGACGGCGGGAGAAAAAAAAGTCGTTTCTCTGCTGAAATAGGGAAAATAGTAGTAAAAGTCATAAATCATCATAATAGTCATATATCATCTCATTACAATGCGTAGGATGGCGGTAATAGAAAAAAGTCGCTTCCGCGCTGAGGTTGGGAACATGTCATGGAAAGTCATATATGATCATAATAGTCATATACCATCTCATTACAATGTATAGGATGGCGGCACTTGAAAGGAGTCGCTTCTCCGCTGAGACAGTGAAAGTAGTCATGAAAAGTCATAAATCATATTAGTCATATATACACTACCGCATACAATGCATGGAACTGCGTTAGTCGTTTTTTTCCTATCAGTTTGAAATCCTAGAGTTCCAATGAGTGTGAAGTCCTATGAGTTCCAATGAGTGTGAACTCCTATATAAGCTCGAATGAGCTCGAAGTCCTATGAGTTCGAATGAGTTTGTTAGGCGTCTGTGAGTTTGAAGGCGGCGTCTGCGAGTTTGAAGTCGGATGATGAGTAATGATGATGAGATCCGGTGAAGTCGAGGTTGAATGATGACTCGCAGTACTGGGTACGATGAAGCTGAAGTTGAGTGAAGTCGAGCTAAAATGCCGACCTATGTTCAGGAGCGCCGTGATGTGGCACGCCTGTGAGCAAGCCTCATCAAATTGGAAAAACTCACCCTCCCGCCAATGCCTAGGCGTGACGTGATCTCTGTCGCATCATTAAGGAACTTTTTAATTTATTGTGAATTTATTGTTGTGCCTTTTGTTTGTGTTTTCTTACTTCTCCTATGCGTTCCTATGTTCCCCGTCAGCCCCTAGTGTGACCAAGGCGTGTGGAATTTAGATGCATTAAAGTGGTGGGGACGTGTTGCTCGTCTTGCGTGTACAAACGTAAGACTCACCTCATTCGCGTGTGAAGGAACATTCATTTATTTTATTTTCCATTTTGTCTAGACTGCTGTTCTCCTCTGCGGGCTTGTCCCACAAGTCTTCTCACTCGGACTTCATGCCCTGGTTACAAACCCCCTTGCGGGGGTTGGATACGTTGTACGAGGTCCAGGCGCCAATCACTACCATGGAGCCAGTATTGACAGCATCACGGCACTCGGACTAGACTACCGGGGAGCTGGTGCTTATTCCCACGGATCTTCACGCAGCGGCCCCATAGGACCAACTTTGGGACGCTTTGATAGCGATTATAAACTTACTGGCGTTAGAAGGGGTTCAGGTCATCTCGCTCCAGGTTCACGTGGTATAAGTGGAGCCACTCTCACTGGAAGCGGGGCTTTTGGTACCCAAGCTGGCCATGGCCTCGGCATTGTGGGTGACGCTGGAGGTCAAGGTGGAGCAGCCTTTGCTCAAGGAGGTGTGGTGACAGAAACTACAAGTGTCGCTCACTCAGGTGCTACAATTGTTGGCCAAGCCCTAGGAGCCGTCGCTGCTGACTCGGCTAGTGCAGGACATGGAGGCACTTTCATCACCGGTCAAACACCCGGGGCTGTCGTCACTGAGACTACTAGGAGTGGACATCAGGGCGGACTCATTGTTGGCCAAATTCCAGGAGCCGTAACAACAGTAACGACAAAGACAGGCCAACACCCAGGAGCAGTCTTTGTTGGTCAAACTCCGGGAATAATTGTCACTGAAACAACCAGGACGGGACATCCTGGGAGACTTACAGTCAGCCAAACCCAAGGAGCAACCCTTACTGACACCACCAGAACTGGACAGGCCGGCGGTTTTTTTGTCAGCCAAGCTCCTGGGGCTGTGGACACAGAAACAACTAGGACTGGTCACCCAGGAGCCATCCTTGTCGGACAATCCCCTGAAACAGTTGTTACAGAAACGACGAGAACTGAACACCCTGGCAGTGTTACTGTCAGCCAAACACCTTTGACCGTTGCCACTGAAACTACAAGAACAAGCCACGCAGGCGCGGTATTAGTTGGCCATGCACCTGGGGTCATTATCACTGAAGCAACTAGAACCGGACACCCAGGCGCTACTATTGTAGGTCAGACTCCAGGAGCGATAGTCACCACAGCTACCAGCACTGCTCACCCGGGCAGTATTTTGGTTGGTCAGGTACCAGGCAGTGTAGGCACCGAAACAACTGGGACAGGTCACTCAGGTGGCATTTTGGTGGGCCAATTTCCAGGAGCAATCGTCACCGAAAGCACTAGGGCCGGCAAACCTGTGGCAGTTCTCGTGGGTCAAACACCAGGAACGACAGCCACCGATATAACTAGGACTGGTCATCCCGGCAGCGTTTTTGTGGGCCAAGTCCCAGGACCAGCCGTTACTCAAACTACTAGGACGGGCCATCTCGGTGCTGTCCTCGTGGGTCAAACACCAGGAGGGATAACTAGTGAAACGACTAGGACAGGGCACCCCGCTGATACTTTGGTGGGTCAGGTTCCAGGAGCAGTCATCGCTGAGACTACGAGGACGGGTCATCCTGGTGTGGTCTATATTCGTCAAACGCCAGGGGCCGTAATCACTGAAACCACTAGGACAGGTCACCCAGGCAGCGTTGTGGTAAGCCAAGTGCCACGAGCAGTTGTCACCGAAACTACTAGAACCGGTCATCGAGGTGCAATCCTTATTAGTCAAACAGCAGGAGGGGTAGCCACCGAAACAACTAGGAAAGGCTACCCTGGCAGCGTTTTGGTGGGTCAAATCCCGGGGGCCGTCATCGGAGAAACGACCAGGGCTGGACATCCTGGTATTATTATCAGTCAGACCCCAGGGGCCGTAGTAACTGAAACCACCAGGACAGGTCAACCGGGTGCCGTTCTTGTCAGTCACTCTCCAGGCTCTGTAATTACTGATACTACTAGAACTGGACATCCTGGAGGAATACTCGTGGGCCAAACACCAGGCGTCGTCGTCACTGAAACGACTAGGACAGGTCATCCCGGAGCGATCATCGTTGGTCAATCTCCAGGGGTCTTCGTCACTGAAACTACACGAACAGGTCATCCTGGCAGAATTGTTGTCAGCCAAACTCCGGGCGTTGTACTCACGCAAACCACAAGGACTAATCAAAGAGGCACCACTGTTCTTGGTCAGGAGCCAAGTGCCGTCGCTGTCGGCCATGGAGGTTATGAACTGTTTGGCGTCACTGGAACTGAATACGGCGTATCTCCTGGAAACCTCGCCTATAGACCTGGTTACGGTTATGGCGCTGCTTACCGAACTCAATACTACACTGTGCCTGGATACATGTTAACGCGGCCTGGCTTCGGTTACGGGCTGCGCTTCCAGTCAGCTACATCATCGGTTCCTGGAACTTTGGCGGCTTTCCAGCCAGTTGCTGGCCTTGCCTACAGGACTCATACATATGCTGCCCCGACTTACGTCATTCATCAAACACCTGCTCACGGGTATGGCCTTGTCGGCTACGGCTACGGCTTAGGGGGCTATCGTTACGGTGTTCCAGTAGGCTTCGGATATGTCCCGGAAGCAGCCCAGCACATCACTTCCCACTTTGGTTTGAAGGAGACTACCATCTCTACGCCGTCTACGGTCGTCCATCAAACCCCGGGCCTCACCTATCATCACGTTCCGCTCGTAGCCCACGGCCTTTACGGATATGGTTTTGGTCTCGGTGGCCACCGCTACAACGTTCCCGCCTATATAGGCCAACAAGGTCAACACATTGGGCTTCTCTATGGGCATCGCGTCACATCAAACTTCGCCTTGCACCACCCAGTCTCCGCAGTCGGTCCTGTGCAGTACCACGGAGCACCATCACCAGTGACCATCTTGCAGCAGTCCCTGGTACCTCCGCACGTCGGCTACGGGCTCGGAGGAATTCGCTACAGTGTCCACCCAGGCGCCTCATCTCTCGTACAGCATGCTGTCCACTCGGTCTCGGCCCCGACAGTGGCCACGCACAGTTTCACTAGCCCTGCCATCACATACAGGCACGTCAGTCCTAGTGTAACCTACACGCCACCAGTGGCGCTCAGTGCTCATCCTCTTCGCAAGAAATAAAATGTAAGTTTCACTCATTTCATAGCTTGTAATGGACAGAATTCCTCTCTGACTGAATCCTGATCGCCTCATATTTTCATATGCGTTGCTACGAAATTTGGGTAATTCACTGGTTTAAAGACGCGGGCTTTACAGAAATAGACTACTAGCCTTCGTTTCTAAACACTTGAGATGACATATCGCTGAAGACCTGACTCTCGTTATCTTGAAATGTTACCCTTTGCGCATTTTATATTTTGATTTTTTCTCATCCAGAATATAGACAACGCCATTGAGAGAACAGACGGACTGCACTAGACTGAGGTCTACAGCAGGTATATGTACAGGCTGGGCGCGTAAGCGTGACACATTTCGAAAAAATAGAAGACGTCGCTTAACATCCGTCAAATTTATTAATATATGTATCTATATAATCTGTATATTATTTTTTAATTTATTAACACCGAATTACTTATATGTAACATCCGTCAAACAGTATTTCGTCTGAAGTCTCATAGGTTTTTTTTTTTTTTTTCCTCGTGGGTCCAAGTTTCGAAATACAAATAAAAACTGCCAAAAATATCACCCAATGCGTTTCCAGTGGTGTACCTCACACGAAATCGGCCTTTCCTCTGACTTTCATGTGCAAGTTCAGATCACCAAACCCAGGCGGCGCATCACGCGTGGCAAACAGAAACCTACTCACGCGTCATTGACTTTAGCCATGCCTGAGGTTTGTCGAGCGCAGATGTGATACGCCGTCTAGGTGTGGTGATGTGAACTTGCACATGAAAGCCCAAGAGACGACAGCTTTCGAGCGAGTTAGGCCATTGGAAATGTATTTAGTGAAAATTTTGGCCATTTTTATTTTTACAAATTGGACCCGTGCGAAAAAAAAAATTGAATTAAAACTTCAGGCAAAAAGTTGTCGATCGGCGAAATTTGACAGATGTTAAGCATCATCTTTTATTTTTCCAATGCTCTCGAAATGTGCCACACTTATGCACCGCACCCTGCGCTTGCACGACAACGACCTCAGGCATCTGTGAGCATAGTTTGTGGGGTTCTATACAGCGACCAAGGATGGCTACAAGCAGGAACAAAGACAAACTCGCACAAAATACAGTTGAGCAAACGATCACGGAGAAAGCCATTCCGTGTCGGCGCAGGCGCAGACACCATTTTTTCGTGAATTTCTTCACAACCTTGCTCAAATAAATTGCTTGTGCCTTTATCATATGATATAGAGTATCCTTATCGTGTGCTTTGTAAAGAAAGATGGTCTGGTCTTGTGCTTAACATTGTGTCAAAGCGTGGAGGTTGCGACTTCTCAGCCCGTTATTAGAGGCGTAGGAACACTGTTCGATATTCCCAACTTTTCTCTCGTCTCACTGTACTCGATGCACAGCTGATTCGTGTCACTGGTATTAACACAGAATGAATTTCTCGCATCTTTCCAGGTTTCTTCTCCTGTGAGTGCTTTCTTTGTTTCACCAGAGAAGACTGAATTATTTATTCCTAAAACGACTGCGTGTTTAGAAGTGTGAATAAAGGTTTATCTATACAAGTGCTCAACCTCTTTTTTAAAGCAGTGCAGTGCAGGCCATGTAGATAACTGGCAGTAGAATCATTATTAATCTTGTGCACACTCACGACTACAATCGCGGTTTCTTTCACTTTTTCACTTCATTTGATTCGCGACCGTCCCGAATAAAGAAGGTGGTTGCCTGTCTCCCACAAATTTGTGACCTGGACGTGTCGAACAGCAATGGCTTCGCCGAATGACGTACTCCACCGTCTACCGCTTCGTCCGTTCATACGGCCCCTGTGACAACTGTTTCGTCATGTAACCAGCCCGTATTCTGGACCAAGAACGCCTCCTTCTGGTTTGCGCAAGCCGAGTCGCAGTTCACACTCTGGATTTCGCTCGCAAGCGGCTCCCATGAATAAGCATTCGGCGAGCGGAAAAGCATTCTCGAAGCTGAATTCGAAAACAGCGATGGCACTTTCATCGGTAAGATTGATGCGTATCATTTATTACCTTCAGGACTTTGACTCCAAATGAAAGTCAAACAGTTGACCCGCAGGATAGCACGACCTTTAAAGGCAGAATTGCTACAGCGCTTCCAACCCTCCGACAGCCAGCGGCTTAGAAGTCGTCTCTGCTTCGAAGAGCTCTGTGTAGCCCGTCCAACCCAGATAGTTCACGCCTCTGTAACCTCCTGGGCAACGATACACAATCTCTCGAGGACTCCCTGCTACGCGAGTAGTTTCTCAATCGTTTGCTTGCAACGATCCGCCACCTCCACATCGCATCGCGCTGTTCGTCGCTGAGCGAGCTACGAAAGAAGGAAGTCACGGAAGAAAGCTGGACAGCTGCACCTGCTCGAATCGGCCGACAAGATCGCCGAGAAGACGTTCGCATGAACCATCGTTTCGGCAGCGGGCCGACCGGCCTCAAGCATTACCGTGGAAGCTATATCACTTCAACTCGAAGCGTTGGAGAAATGCTTTAAGGGACCTGTGTTCGAACCTGCGCCCCCACCACTTGTCACCGTCTCCACGCCCAGCACGATCATCGCGCCGTTTTCAGACCCGAAAATCTCTGCATCGGTACCGTCGTTCGCATCCCCCTGGCATCCATCAACCTCGTTCTGCTGGTGTCATTTCCAATTCGAAGCTTCTGCGCTCCAGTCGTCAGGTGTCGTTACGTAGATTAATAGAAAACTTCGTGGTTTAACGCCACGAGTCCACTGCGGTTATGAGCGACACCCCAGTGCTCGGTCTGTAGATTAATTTTACGCACCTCGGGATTCTTTAACGTGCAGTGAAATCTAGACGCACTCTACATCTCTCGCGGAAGATGGCGCTGGTCATTGGTACCTTATTCGGCAATTTAGCAAACCTTGAACGGAAGGCGCAAACGCTACCGACCGAGTCACCGTGGCCGGTCTGTTCCGTATAGTTTCCAATCACACCTGACCTTTTTTGTTCCTGGAATTGTAGCCTCCACGACACAGCGGAAAACCTCATAGTATGTAAGGTCAAACAGAAGTGAACACTGAAGGTACTTTTAGGATTTTAGCACAAAGTTCGGGGTTCGTAAGTTGAAATAGTTCGTGAAATAGCGGCTGGCTTTTACTTACTTTCTATGTACGACTATGTTGAGGAACTCAATGTACAGTTTTTTTTTTTTTATTTGGCCACGGCTATAGAAATACGATGTTCTAGACTAAAGCTTGAAGGCGGGGGAGTTGGTAATAATTCATTGCAAAATCAGCCGCAAGAAAGACGCACGAACAAAGAAGAACCAGACGCAGACAACGGCTAACGGCTACGATGTTCTATACTGTGACGACGTAGCAGAGTCCAGAACAACTATACAAGAGACGGACTGCGGGCCCTGACCTGTACCAGTCCAGCTAAACTAAAAAAGATAATAATAATCATATCTATTTTTAGTTTCTTCCCCGAAAGGAAGAAAAAAGGAAGCCAAAAACAGAGAAGTACAACAGGTATGCGGTATCTGGTAGGGCAACCTGAACGATGAAGTTGAGTCGGGACGGAGGTTTTCAAG
>JARGYV010115346.1:0-11808 GCA_029532675.1 Ornithodoros moubata | reverse complement strand
GCGAGAAGGCTGATCCGAAGAGAGGCAAAGTTGGAGGAGCAGCTTTACTCTGGGAATTTACTCCCCCTGTATTTTCAAGGGAACCTTTTTTTTTTTATGCCCCCTTTTTGTCAGTTATTTGAATGAATGTTCCCCCCACCCCCTCCTTTTTGTAGGGGCAATGTCCCCAACCATCTCTCCCCCAGGGGGGAAGCTTGCAAGGAATGGTTCTCGGTTTTGCCTGCAAGAACGAGGCGGAGAGGATTTAACTTGTGCTGCCTGATGAGGGGTTTAGCTGTATTGTATTATATTGATCCTGAAAGTACAGTTTTCTGTAGCTCATGTTTTGTTTTTATGCGTGGGAACAGTAACTCCCTGTGCAAGTCAGTGGGAGTGGACACTTAAATGGTGCACATGCAATTTCTCTGGCTTCCCACCACAGATGGCGGATGCAGATGATTGCTTGATTGGCACCTAACTCTAATTGGCTTGCGTGGAAGAGGCAGAAAGCAATCGGAATGGAACTACTAGTACCTGCCTAATAAAGAATATCTTTTTAATTTGTGTCTGTGGTCTTTTGAGGGAGGCAGCATTGCTTCCACCTAATTAGGGCTTGATTTGGCAATATGGTCTGTTCTCTTTACTCTTGGAAGTGGCCATGTTCTATTAGCTTGTTGGTGAGATCGGTCACCTTTGTCTTCACTGCATCTACGCATTGGGACCTGGTTCCTCTTAATGCAGACTTGACCTTTGGAAATAAGAAGTCGCATGGGCTAAATCTGGCAAGTATGGTGGATGCTTCAGCACTGATATTGTGCTTCATCAAAAACGTCTTGACAGTGTGGTGTGGTGTCGTGTTGTCTTGAGGGACTTGCGAGCCATTCTTCCACATTTCCGGTCTTTTCCTTCTTTCCTGTTGAGTCAAAGCCTCTTTGTCGTAGACCTGGTCAACGGTCTGACCTTCATGGACCCAATTCTCATGTACAATTCCTGGATATCAAAGGAAACTACCATTGTAGCTTTAAAATTCAACTTGTTTTGCCTTCCTCTTCCAGTCCATGGATTGGCATTTACTTTCTGAGCCACATTGAAAAAAAAAAGTTCACATATGTTCCCTACAAAAATTTTGATGGCGTTCAGTGTATTGGAGGATGTCAGTAGAAATGCTCATTTGAACTGCCTCTTGTTCAGGAGTGTGGCATCTTGGCACGCTCTTCCAACACTTTTTTTCATGTTGAAGTGTCAGTCTATGCTAAGGCACCAATCTTAAAATTTCAGATATTTTCGACATTGGTGTCTGTTCTTGGGGTGCTTGGGCGATCAAGGTGTTGATAGCTTTCAATGTCTTCCCTTCCCAAACATAAGACCGTGTGTTTCTGTTCTGGATTTTCCAAGTTTCGCACAGAATTTCACATTGACACGTTGCTCCACGCCAACACTTAACATTGTTCCGACGGAGAATGAAGGCAGTTTTAAGCAATTGCTGCTACCAAGCTTGTTGCTGTGCGACCTTGGATCTGTGACTGGAAACTGTGATTGGAAACTATGATTGGAGGGAGAACATGAGATACCACACAGTGCATTGTTGTCAACTTTACAAGGAAGTGAAAAAAAGAATCATCCTGTCATTTTGCAGCCACAGTTCGCATTCCTAAACTTAGTGCACTCTGGCTGCTCAGATTACCATTCATTATTGAAATGCGTTTTTTTTTTTTTTTTTTGTGTGTATGCAATTGCCTCCACAGATCATATTAAAGTTCATACACTGCCAGTCCTGCGTCCTACAGCAGACATATGTACCGAACTCGAGAGGAACTGGACCTCTGGCCCACTGTATCAATTGCCGCTGTGTGCACTGTGCTGTGCCAAAAGCGACTTAATCGCACAAGAGCAAACACTATTCAGCTTTGTCTCATTGAGTCTGCTATGTGAACTTGAAGCACCGGCATGCTTGTTGATAAGCACCATATGGCACACAGTTATCGGAAATGTGGGAATCTACACTTAGGCATCTGCCTTTTTTTGTGGCTTTCAGTCTTGGCTACCTTATGGGCATAGACATCGAGAATGTGATACATACTACAATATCAAGTAGATGCAGCGGTCGATAACATAAAGGTACTCCCAGCTGTAAGTATACTTAAGTAGGTTTTCCGCCCATACTTCTTGAGTCGTGTCAGCCAGTCGCATGCCAGATAAGCTGTACATCTGTAGAAATGGGTGTTCGGTGGCTGGAACACTCAATTGGGCTCCTCTAGCCTCCTTCAGTGGCTTCCTTCTTTACTGCACATCTACTTAGTGTGCTGCTTCAGTCCTGAACACACAATGGACATAGAAGACAATGGCTGCTTCAATGTAATATATTTCTGCCCATTATAAGGCTGTGAGTATATTTTCGAAAAAGTAATCACAGACTGTTGGGTCCATGGCTGCTTCAGCGCTCCCCACTGTCAAAAGGGTTCAGCAGGCCGTAACCCCGGGGGGATAGCGAAAAGGAAGAGCGCTCTGCTGCGTATGAACACACGAACTAGTTAATTGCACGAGCAGTGACCAGCTTCGGTCTTGCTGTTTTGTTAAGTTTCAACCGAAGTCCCTGAACGCTGTAGTTTTCTCTCTCTTTTTGATAGGTTGCCTTAGCCGTGCAGTAGAAATTGCAATTTTCGTGAAACACATTTTTGTTTTCTGATACCGGAGAGGTGCTCTAAGAAATGCTGTCGTTCGGTTGGCGCACTCGTGACCGCCTTATCCCCCCGAAAATTTGATATATCATGCACTTGAAGGTTCCTGCAAGAGTGATAAAAACAGACCCGCGCTGATTGGAAATTCCCCAAGAAAAGGTGAAAGTCGCGTCACGTCATGGTACGCGCAGCTTGATAATGCGATTGTGAGTACGTCGCGAAGTACGGTGTGTTCAGTGCGTCTCAGTTGTGAGGTCTTTGCTTGATTCCGTGTGTTTTGGACACGTTGTGCCGCTTCCTGAGGTACTTTTTGGATAGCTTTGTGTGTGTTACAGTGATGCGTTGGATGGGACAAAAGGATTGACAGGTAAGCGGTCTCAGCCGTTTTTCTTGGTATGTTGTTCGGGGTGCTGCGAAAACCTTCAAATAGAACCCCTGCTGACTGCGACGATTTGTGCTCGAACCCGTCGAGATGATTTAACCATGCCTGACCGCCATTTAGAAGGGCGCTTCGTTCTTGTTTCTTGTCTCGTTTTTTACTTAGCTTTTGAGTGTCTTTGGGTGGAAGTTGTTTTATCTCGTTATTCGTACAAGTGTGCTCCAGGAACCTTGTCTGGAATTCCTGGTTTTCCAGGCACCTAGGTCGAGAATGCCGTGATGTTAGATGGTTGTTTAAGCGCGTAAGGTCACGGAATATCATGACTATCCGGATTGGCTTCAGCAGCTTCACTTCTGACATGCTTCTTCAAACGGAAACAGTGGCTCTCGTCTGGCTGTCTCCGCTGTACTTCTCCGTAGTCACGTCTCTTACGCATACAAAAGAGTGCTTGTTTCGATACTTATGTTAGTTGTAACTGGTCTCTGTGGCGCACGGCTGGGCCCCGAGAACGAAGCTTTCGCCTCTTTGCAGATTTAAACGTTTCTGAAATTCCGCGCTTCTTTGTTATTGTTACTTGACAATATCTCTGATTATTTCAGCCGCAGCATATTTGAACACAACAACAAACAAAAAGAACGCCTTACAACTACGCAGATTGCACACCTTGATCGTAACGAAAAGAAAAGGTCATGACCAATGATGACAGTGATAATGCTCCTAACGCGTGCATATTACAATTTGCAAACAACGCAAACGGTTCTTGTCAATACCAATATTACACTAGTAAAAGCACAAACTTAAATATGAAATATTGCGTTTCACAACGTTTTGATGATCTTGCTGTATCGACGTTAACGAATCTTCAGACGAATTATTGTGTACATCTAATATATTCCGGGATTACCCGAATAGCAGTTGTCGATTCGATCAGCCACGTTTAAATATAAAGTCAACCCTCGGATGGGGTTTAGGATTTCTCTCGTTCTGTAAAAGCTGCCTCACATTTTTCCTTTGTAGTTTTCCCTCACTTTGTGAAATCCCCCGATTTATTAAGAATATCGGCAGGAGCATCCATACATCTATGATTCGTATTCCATACGTTAATGATGACTACGTTCCAGACATTCATATTGATCTTTTATTCATATTGACTTCTTAAAAACGCAGAGTTCGAGAACCTCTATATCAAATGTCTTCGCTTTTATCTTTCCCAATGGACAGCAACAGACAGGACAGTAGCAGGAAGGGAAAACGAAGAGAACGGCTATAGGTCGTTGTAAATTATCTATGCAAGTCCTGCAACACAAGCAGACTAAGTTCGTGATGAAAGGAATCTCTATCAGTCTAAAGTTTGGAACCGAGAAAGAAGGCTCATTTTGCCAGTATCATTCTGTCGATGGAAGAGGGAAAGAGGAAATGGAGGTGGGCCAATTGGTGCCGACGGCTTATCTCCAGAGTTGCCGTGTCACTCACTCGGACTCTCCTCCAGGAAAACTTTTCATGGCGATTTCCAAAAACGAAAAACAAAAAAGCTCTCGAAACGAAAAGAAAGAAGGGGAAAAAAAGAAAGTTGAACTTTTGCCTAACAGCTCGCATCTATCACTATAACCGGTGATTGATTTCATCCTAGAACTCATTTCTATTCTGACAGAAAAATAGAAGAAACACGCGAGCCGAGCTCAAGAAAGAGCCACCGTCACCACGGCAAAGAAACAGAACTGTGTGTACGTTCATCCCAGGAGAAATGAGTTCAAGTATCACGAAAGCGAGAAAAAAGAAAGAAAAGCCGCACGTTTATTATTATTTTATTTTTTGCACCGTTCATTCGAGCGAATTAATACTGAGAAGAGAATTTATACGAAACGCTTTAGCATTTCTTAATTTTTGTTTCTTCACCATCTCGGCGTTGATCTATACCCTGGTCGGGTACCGCGCTGGATGCTGCTGAATACACTGTTCGTGCATACATAATACGCTTCAAAGGGATAGGAGGCTCATGCTGCTATATATCATATTCCTGTGAAGACAGCGCTAAAAATTGACTTCCCGGCTTCAGGGGTCCAGTGCCGGGCTCTGGCTCCTTTCTCTAAGGAACGCCACTATAAATATGTTGCGTTCAAAGCAGTCACGTGGAATCGAATTCCCCTTGAAAGAAAACGTAATTATTCTGCACCAGCGACGTGCCTCTCTTTATTTCTTTTTCCTGTTCGCCAATTTTTCCCAAGTGCGAGTCAAAGATGATTTATTACGTTGTGTTTTCGCCCTGTCTGCTATCGGCTGCGAGGCATAACGCACAAACTGGATGAGGGCAATAGGTAAAAAACGCTTGAATGAGGGGAGATGAATATATACTCTACCACATACTTCAGCTATTATCAGTATCAAGCTGACGTACTATAATTTGTGTATGTGGATAATCAGTGCATGTTGTGAAAATTACGTATGTTGAACATAGCTGCTCAGAAGGCAGAATGGGCCAGTAAGGTAACACAATGTAACTTCAAGATCAACAGGGGGACATCTTGGTAAGAAACTGCAACGATCACTGCAGCTATGTGAAGTTGATAAAATACACACATACGCGAGCACACGCACCTTTATGAGCTGTTTGTCGTACGTGTCACTTCGCGTGTTGTCTGGCTTCTATTACCAAACTTTTTTGTCCCATATGGGCAAAGAAGGACATTTTCACTGTATTTCATTCTACAAAGTTTTCTGAGGCTGCCCCAACATGCGCGACGTGCATTTGTCGATGCCTCTCACTGATGAGTGCGTGATCGGATGGTGGATATATGCTCCTGCATACTGCTGCGCGAAACCGCAGTCCTTCTATAGGAGGCAACAAGCGTAGCAAGAATAAAAAGCGTATCGAAACACTCATAACCAGCGATCTTATTGGTAGATAAAAGGGTTGTCCGTTAACTTCACGGAGTACGAATCATGTTTATTAAGGCTTATGAGTTCTGCTTCACTCACTATATACCTTGCCACGTTCCTCTGATTGTCCTTATTGTAGCTAAGCCTACACCACTGCAAAACCACTCTGGGTGCTTGTAGCAGTAATCTTCGACACTAATGAACATCGTCCAGAGAGGGCTTTTTCGCCTTAAAGCGCTCAAAAGTTCGAAACACAGGTAAAGTTCTCGGATCCTGCTGCAATTTCGCACAGATGTTCCGTTTCATGTACTCCCTCATTCGAGCCACCTTCAAGCCAAAGGTGTCCTTGTTGTGAATAATCGTACGGCATAGGGCCTTTAAGTAACCCGAAAACAGGGTAGATGATAGGGGGGCAACCCTGTCGGACGGACGTCCTTACCTGGAATCTGGGCACGATTTCGCAACGCGTAGATGTCATTGTCCAAGCGTGGGATTTTTACAGTATATTTGTCCACCAGCTCGTCTGCGCGTATGGTATTTTCTTATTTGACGAAATTCACATAAAGAAACAAACTGCAACGAAACCTAATGCATCGACTGCGACGGGACACCAGTTCGATGTGAATGGGCAGAAGCATGGGGAGCAAAGGTGATGGTACCAGTGCTTGAGAGGCGCGGAGAACGGCTCGCTAGTAGCTGGCGTCTCACAGATGATTGCCAAGTTTTCATGTACTCAAAGTTTATGGACATTGTGTCCGAGCCTTTCCAAGATATTCCTCGAAGTAGAAAAGAAATTCCTTTCAGCACAAAGGAACCACCACTACCAAGTATTGTACGTGTACACCAACTGACACCATTCAATTAACAGTAATTACACAGGCCGCACCGAATGTCATCTCACAAAAACTTTGGAACACCCGGAAGCCTCCCCCACTTCCTTTGGCGGCTTTGAACATCAATGCATTGGTTTTCGAAATTCTCCCTTGTTCGGTCTCTTCCCCGATCACATCGTGCTGTGCAAAGGGTGCGCTTGTGTGCACAAAGCACGAGCGCGAGGAATCCACCGAGGAATCTGGGATCTTCTTACCGCGGGGCTTCCCGAATACATAATTGGCCCGAAACGCTAATGAATCCCCGGGACGATCGGCAAAGTGGGCCGAGTGAGGGAGCTCGCAAAACCGCCACGGTCCGTCTTAATTCGCATGCAAATGCGTTCTCCCTCCATCCACCTTCTTCCCTTCGATTATGTGCCCTGAGCTCTTGCAAGGTTCCCCTGAACGGCTGACGCGTCTCAAACTACTGCGTCGATCTGGAGCTTGAGGCGCCGAAGGCGTGTTGGCTGAAACTTTAAAGTGCGGTTGCATATCCTCAGTATGATTGCTTACAGAAGCGTGCTGCTGTTCAGGAAACGACTTGTCGACAACGGTTGATGCTTTAACTCTTGAGAGAGAGAGTAATTCGAACCTTCTGGAGACGAAGATTTGCACCGTGTTTCATTGGGAAGTTACACGTCCTCCGTTACAGTTCCCAAATGTCTACATGGGAAGGGCAAGAACACGTTGTCCCCGAGTACTTTGCTGAACATCCAGTAGTGACGTCTTGTTACAACAATAACTTACAGCAATTGCAGCAGTTTATATATGTTCTGTAGTATCGTCTTTACCGCAGCAGTATGTTTTTATATCGTGCGCGGTCTCTGGTGCCGTAGTCGGCTTCACGAAGAGCGAACAACGGCACCGGTGATGAAGGGTGAACCTAAGCGTCCTACGACAACAGCTGAGTGGAAACTGTACCGATATACACCCTTGGTTTTAAGGGAGAAGCCCCAGAGAAATCTTTTGCAAGGCAGCAGCAGGAAGACACGCTAAAGGCCACGATGGCCGCTGATCCTGTCAAGAGTTTCTTTGCACTTTTTCCCTGGTGTGGGCTATACACTCACACAAAAAAGGAGTGGAGTCATACCAGCTCAGTTTACAGCACATCAGTCTGGCGTCGCGAACGAAAAAAAAAAAGAAAAAAAAAAGAAATCAGCCCCATCTAAGCGTACTTCCTGTACTCACTATACTGCCCTGCGATTCTTTTTTTCTTCCTTCGAGCAATGATCGGTCAAGCGACTTTACCTAACGTGAACGAGATTTCATCCATCACTGGATCGAAGCGCTTTTATATTGTTCTCCAGGGCACTCGTATGGCGAGAGCGAACTTGGACGACAGATATATTGCGCGTCACAGCAAAGACTTGTAAGAACGGCTACTTCCACGTCCTGGCTCTAGCGAAGCAAAGAGGGAATTCACCATCCTTTCATTGATATTGGCCCAACGTGGCATGAGACCCCTTGCAAATGTATGGGTCAGTGGAGACAGGCTCATGACAGAGTCCGGGAATCCAATTGTTCATTTTTTTCTCTCTCTCTCTGCTTTCGATACATTTAGAAGATGGGTCGCGCATATGGGGAAAGCTCGGTGTGATACGAAGACTGATCCAGCATTTCAGACGCATATCATCGTTTCCGTATGGGTGGCTTTCATTAAATGCGAGCTTCTTCCTTTTGTGCGTGACGTGAACGACGGGAAAATGCCGTCTATGCAGGACGCGACGCCTTCAGTCTTTCCTTTTCTTGTGCGCGGATAGGGCGGAAGGAGTAGAAATCCGCGTATGGTTGGCGAGTATGGGGCCAGGGTCTTTTGCGGTCGCGCGAAAGTGTTAGTTTCTGATTGAACGACCAGCTACCCTTGCTATCATTCTTTTGCCGGCTCTGGAGAAAAGGAGAAAGTTTGGAGATGCATGGTAAGCTCTGAAAGGGTGCGTAAGAAGACGTATGAAGTGTGAGAAAAATGTGTGAAAGGAAGAAGATTGTATGTCTTTACACGTCTATTTTCGTTTATAGATAAGGACGGATACCGGTACAAAACGTCAACACAGTTCAGAAAGAAAAGTATGGACTACACGGTGCACAGTTTCTTAGTCTATATTCTATATCAATTGGACGGTTGATCTTGTTTACTTCACGGTAACATTACGCTCGAGGAAAAATACACCGCTTTTGAAGTTTACTTCATGGAACCACACCGCTGACTGATAACGAATGGTAAGAAGCTGAGGTTGGAACATGCAGAATCTTTGGAATGGTGGTCAGTATGTTTCCGTTATATCACCATAGTGCGAAGCACCAGTGACTGCTGAGAATTTCACTCATATATCGGGGCATAAATGCATGCAGACAACAGAAGACTAGATGTCCACTATATCACATCACTGATTGTATATTGATCCGGCAGCCAAAGCCGGTGTTTCTGACAAAAAAAAAAAAAAAAAAAAAGATAAACACGACATGAGAGAGAGAAAGGAGAGAAAGGGGGTCAGGAAATGAAGGATTGGGATTCATGCTGTATGTTTCACCACGCCCGTCACCAGTACGTGACTCCGATAAGAGGCTGAAGAAGGCCGCGCCCGGAAACCAATGAATATCTGTCCTCAAATTAAGTTACCTTCTGCCAGATCTCTTCATACCGAACGAACAGATATGGCACTCCACAACAGTTGGCAGCGTAATATAGGTGGAACCAAAAAAGAAAAGAAAAATGAGAGAGGCTAGAACCTGTAACTACTGCTGTTGTACTATAGCGAGCGTGTCGATTACCGTATACAGCATCACGCTGTACACAGTAATGCAAGGTGAACCATTTTCCGAGCATGTAACACGCCGCCTGCAATAGGCTAAACGATTTGTCAGAGAAAAAATAAGAGCCGTAGAGGCAGATGCGCATTTCAGGTAGATAAATGTGGGAGATTCTTTCTGTTTACCACTGCGGCTTATCAACGACAATAAATGATGATGATGACGTGGAGAGTTTCACCACTCTGGCGCAGTACCCTTGCCCATTACCACGGTGTGCGAAATGAGGAAGTGAGGGTGAAATTAAGTATGAACGTGATGATCACGGCTGCCGTTCAATGGGTCGCCAAGGCCCATTGCAGCGTTAGTAAACTAGATTAATACTGCAAAAATGCAACCTAAGCCTCAATTCGTGATTTTATGAAAGCCATCGCATGTAGCGAAAAACCCCCCGAGTGAAAAGCATTTCTGCTAGTCAAGTAGCCTATTCTCAACTTCTGTTTGTTAAATTTAGGAATAATGTTAGCCAACGTCATGTTTGCCAAGGCATAAATACACTGACTTCTGTGAAACCGAAAACAGAAAGGTCACTAATATTCTCAACAAACTTAAAAATGTTGTCGGCACATACAGCTGAGCTGGGCAGTGAATTCCATTCAAGGGATGTGCGATGAGCGAATGAATGCTGGTAACAGGCAGCTCTTGGATTACTGACATGAACGTGATAGCTATGACGAGTTCGACTGACGGGTATTTCAGGAGAGGTGAATATGTTGTGGTGATCAACTTCGAGATCCCCGTTGAGAATATTGAAGAATAACTTCAGACGCTTTATGTTGCGGCGTATCTGTAATGTATGAAGACACAGAGGCTTCCAGATTAAATCTATTATAAATGAGACGAAGCGCTAACCACTGCACACATCTCAGCTTGAGGATGTTACTTATCGATATGGGTTCCAAACAGCGCTTGCGTACTGTAAGGTTGGTCGCACCAGTGTTGTATGCAGCGAGTTTTGTTTCACTCATGCTTTGGCACTTGTGACCCCGAAGTTCTTGAACATGCTCATAACCTGAAGTGAAACACCACTTATTGAGTAAGAGTAGCAGAGGGGTTGCCTTTTGTGCGTAAGGGCCATCCGAACACATATTTGGGATTAAAATCCATCTTCCATTCCGAAGCCCACTTATATATTCTATGCAACGATTCACTTAACGGTGACTGGTCTTAAACACAGTAAATATTGTTAAAGACGATGCATTAATTGGCATACAAAATGAAAGACACGTTTACCAGTTACCATGAATGAAAGTTAGAAATAGAATGGGGCTAAGGACAGAGCCCTGTGGCACCCTAGACGTAACATGAGATGTCGATGAAAAAATACCATTCACAAAAACGAACTGAGTTCTATTATGCCTTTTTCATGAGCCTGGGATGCGGAATACGGTCGAAAGCCTTGTCCAGAAATGCAGCATCAACTTGGCCTTTATCATTCATGGCTTCAGCAAAACTGCGTATGGTTTCAATGAGTTGGGTGTCAGGGGAAAAACCGCTCCTAAAGCCATGTTTGAGCGCTAGTAGAGAAACTATCTTGCTCGAGATAATTAAAAATTACAGACATAACGTTCTAGGATTTTGCTGCACGTAGGAGCCAGCGATTAAGAAGTCAGAACTCATAAATGAGATATTTTACTTGGGAAGCCATTTCCGAAGTGTCCCTTGGTATGTCTTTACAGCCTTTCATACGAGAAATAGCATCGTAACGCGTGAATCAGGACAAACGAGGGCTGTTCCGTTTTCGACGATTTTAAATCCGATCTAGTGACCTCCGTCGACCTGAAGAAGAAATCTGCTGAAATATAGAGAGAGGAACTGAAGATCGCGCTCCTAACAGGTTCGCTTTCCGCCTGAATGAAGACAGAGGGAGAAGAGGAAGAAGAAGAAGAAAAAAAAAAACAATCCTCAGGCTAAAGGAAGCGGAAATATACTGCTGTCTTCTGCTGCAAAGAAAAGGGAAAGAAAGAGGAAAGAAAACGAAAAGAAGAACAGAAGAGAAAGCGATATGTGTAGCTGTTTCAAGAGAAACAAAGCCGGGTCCCGACCTGGGGCTTCGGCAATTTGGCGCGCTTTACTGTCGATGCTCTGCAAACTGCCTCTATAGAGCAGCCATAATGGCGATAGAGTATGGACAATTCGTGTTATGGGTTCAGGGACGTATGTGCTATGGGAGTGTCTTTGGAAATAGGGCTGAAGTTCTGGAAAATTTCGTTGTGTA
>JARGYV010115335.1:0-12122 GCA_029532675.1 Ornithodoros moubata | reverse complement strand
ACCAGTCTTGTTGTGAAGAGAGATCGTCCGGAACCATGTTTTTCGTATCATCTCTTACGGGTGCGCCACTAGCAGGAGTGGGACTAGGCGACCTTGTATTCATTGGGGAGCGGCTGCGTTCACGCGGCGTTTGGTCAGGAATATTTGGGAACTGCTTTGGGCGGCCCTGGTCGGGTGGTCGCTTGTCCCGGCCGGGCTCCAGTGCCATGAGGGCCTCTAGAGCCTGAAGGGAACCGAGAAGCTTTTTCCTCTTACGGTAGGCTTAGTAGGTAGCAGGAGCTGCAGAATATACGTCCGAGCTGATGAAACTTCGTCTTCCTTCGTGCATGAAAAAAAAATGTAGAGAAGGCGAAGTTTTCATCTGTTGTATAGATCTTCCGTTTCACAATGATGTGATGTAGCTCGCATTCATGAATATCATTCGAAATGACACCCTGTGGTAGAACAAATTTTGAGTGTATAAAGACCGGAACAGGATGCCTCACAGAGCACACATCCACAAGCCTGGGAAATAAGAATGAACTTTTGTACTCCTTTGAAACATGCACTAACTGGAATTACTGTAGTAGAACCGTGTATTCTCACACTTGAACATCGTACATTTGAAATGCATTCGTGTAGTGGAAATGATGCAGCCTACGAGTCCGTCAGTTCAATGTGTCTGTAAAAGCGGAGCAGGAACTGGAGCGCTGGCTCTTCAGCCAGATGTCCGTCGCGCCAGCAACTACTACAGATGTTCTCCGGTGGGAAAGGAACTTTGGGATGTGTTGGATCCTCTGTCCTGTCCCTTGCCAGGCGAGCATTTACCTGCAGGAAGGATGCAGCGTTTGCAAGAGAAGCGCCAAAGGTACAACAAGAAACAGCATGCAAGAACAGTGCCAATAGCAATTATGCCAACAGGAGTATGAACCTCGTGTAGTTCAGACATGTTCATCAAGCGTACTTTTCTGCGCCATACCTGCGAGTAGTGATGCGGGTATTGATGTCTTTCTTTCGTTACTTGAACGGTAACTGATTACAGAACCGCATTACAGGGACAGAAGTAGCGCTCTTTTGGTGAGATTAAGCGTTTATAATTCGCAATCGTAACTTTCAGTATGAGGATTCAATTCCCGTGTCGTTACAAAATGTGTTTTTTCCTCAGTTGCCCCACTAAATTTTGATATTGTTCGCCGTGTGCCAGAAAATTCAGTATTAACGGCATGACTTCACCAGATGAAAACAGGCCTTCACATCCTCTAGCCGGGTTAACCTGAAGCTTGTAATTAGAAATACAGCTTAAACGGAGCTTGGCATTATTCTAGCGCTAAATAATTTAAAGTAATGTACGCGACGAGCCGTACGTAGCACGTGCACACTCCTCTCTAAACTGAAGTAGCCTGCTATACGCAAAGTGCGTTCGCATTTCAAAGCTGCGTTAAGGTTGTTAACTCAAGCTTACAAAAGAAAATGACAAGGCAACAGTCAATGCATGTGTAAGGGCCTCAATAAAGTAGCTATAGGATCAGTGTTGTTGTCCCTTATTTTTCTCATACGCTATTCTAAAACTCCCCATTATACTTTCTGTATGACCGTATGACCAGGTAGTTTTTTCTCCTTAGGACTCACACGATTGTGAGTTGACCAAAGCCACATAACGCTGTCTGTATTGCAAACTGTAAGATGGGTCAGTCCAGAGGTCTAACCACATCGGCACATAACGCTGTCTTCGGGCTTCTTGGCTTCCGTAACCAGGGTTTCCGCTTCTTTGGCAAAGTTTCGCGCGCAGTCGCTGCAGGAGAAGTAGTCTAGTACGTAGTCCCTGATTGTAAGCAGAACACTCACAGGGTGCTTCTCTTGACCTGCATTAGAAAAGTTAAGAAAGACTGGTAGGGAAATATTGCCTTGAGCTTGCAGGTTCGGAAGAGACAACAGCGAAAACTTTTTTTTATCGTTTTCATTTTTGGAGATCAAGACAGAGGCGATTTATATTAAAACTCATCCCCACGCATATGCTTCTGCTGCACTGTCGTGATCCTGTTGTTTAGCGACACCAGCGCTAGTTGGAACCCCAGTAGCAGCAGTATCAAACTTAAGTCCTCTAGAGCACACACTAAGTAACCATCACCCAAATGATCTACAGTTACCATTTTCGGCCATCTGTAACGCTCACAATCATAGTCAAGGTGTCATCACAATTACACAGTGGAAAATGTCACCTAATAGCGAAGAGTGCAGCGGAGACAACTGCTGTTTTCTCACAATATTCCAACTTACCTTTCTGGTAAGCAGTGTAAGCATTCACTGTGATCGTGTGGAAAAGTGTCCACAGGGCACATGGGAAACCACGGAAATACGATCGGCTTCCACGACATCCAACGTATTCTGTCAACTCTCGCAACCCGGCTCCGTTGCTCTGTATGGTGCCATTTGAGTCAACGACACATGAAGAAAAAAAAAAATCTTTTTTAATCATTTTGCTTCGTGGTGATTTCGTTACATATGAGCATATGGTCATGTTATTTTCAGATATAATACAGATCTTGATGTAAATATGGTACGACGTTGCGCAGGAGCGCTAGGACGAGAGGACCCGTTTAAGGTTTAGAATATGACAGCTCCTGAAGTTTTTTTTTTTTTTTTTTCTTATCCCCGTGTGTGAACGGACGGACATTCAGTCTTCTGGCCAATCGATGGCCAGGTAATTACAATTAGTCAATCGTTTTTAATTAGCGTTCTTTTTTTTTTTTTTTTTGAAGGACCGGCACTGCAGAGAAGTATATCCTCCTGACTAAAACCCTGTCAGTAAATAATGTCTACGTTGATAACAAGTTCAAAAACCAGGTATTAACATATTTTAAATGAATTCAGTTATTATTAACAATTTAACTTCATTTAGTATTGCAAGCGAAAAGGGACACGAAATGAGAACTCGAAAGAAGCGTAGTCCATTCAGGTCGAAAATGCTCAAGAAACCTTCATATTTAGCAGTTAATTGCGATCTAGCGGCTTTATGCGTGGTTATTTTTAAGCTTATTTTCTTTAGCGTAAGTAAATAGAAAGCATAGTTACCCCTAAGAATTTCATGCACTTCATGACGCTGTTTGGTTCTGCTCCCGGTAGTAGGATCCGGGCATTGTGGTGAATTTTGCGTAGGGCCTTCATCGTGACCGGGTTACCAGGAAAGAACTGCCGTTAACAAGATTTTCCATAAATCTTAATGACAAAGAAGCGAAACAAACGTTAAACCAGTGTGTCGTAAACTGCTACCAGCAAACAGCATCTTCGAATTCCATTCTTTATTATGCAAGAGAGTAAAGAGAGGGAAGGTACATTCAGTTTGCAAGAAGTTTTTAGGAGCTTCTATCACGTGCAACACTTTTCGTCTCCAATCACATGCATGCTCAGGTGATTATGTTGGTGTAATGTATCGAGCGGTTTGATTACAGGTATGGCAGCGTTTTCCTTAGACGTAAGACACTGTATTCTTGACTAGCTTTGTGCTTGAACCGCGCCGACGTGGTTTCAAGCTACATGTCCCTGAGCAATGCAGTGTTTCTGCATAAATAAATAAATAAAAGTACGGAGGTTCCCTCCGGTTGGAACCCGCCATGGAACGTGATTTCTACGAACCATCTGCGTCTTCTACATCGGCAAAAGCCTCAGATTTTGGGGAGCCGTTCCTGTCTGCTATGAAACTTCCAACAGTGTCGTTATCAGTAGTGTGCGTTAGGCTAAGTGTGAAGATCTGGGCTCATTGACCGTCGCTGCAAGACAAAACCGCGGACCAGCAACATGTGGCGCAGTCATGCTTTGGCTTGGAGCGCTAGCTCCAACCATTTTGTTCCCTTATTCACCTACACGTTAGCCGACCGTCTGACACAAACAAAGAATCGCCGGTGGTTCGTGGTCCTATGGATTTTACAGCATCTGTGAATTGTAAACTGCCTTTTCAAGATTAGCGATTTATGCGTGCAACTGACAGTGCGAATGAGCAATGACTTTGGTGTGATCGAGTGCTCTACTGAGCGATAACTCTACGCAGCGAAAGACGTGCGACAGTTTTAATGAACATGTTTGCTTCGTTGTTTTTATGGACGAATGTCAAACTTTTTAGTTTTTATGGTCCAGCAACGAAAGTATATCGCGTGATCTTTGCTGCGGATCTGTTCCCTAAAAGTCGCACCCTGTGGGCAACATGACGCTAAAACGGGAAGCTGGTTAGCTCCTCAGGACATACTATCACTCGCAGTAAGGAGCATAAGAGATACCACCCCGTCAAGAACAGAAAAAGAGAGACAATGGAGTTCCTCTGCATGACACTTACTCGCACTAGCGCGTCCGTAAACCGCTCCAATACCTCCAGCTGTGTTTTGTTGACAACTCTAAATACTGGCACTTCATGAACCAATATGTAGTATAAGGCGTTTTCCAAGTCCGCTTGATAGACCCTAAAGCGATGACGCAGTATGACAACCATTATTCACTTATCCTGGTTCGCTAAGGACATCAGTTTAGAGCACTGTCATTCAGTTTTCCTTGCAGTGCATTTTCCTCATTCGATGGGCTTGGCTCATCTCTTGAGATTGTCGTCGTCAGAGTATATCCTCGGTGGGTGATTCCACCTAATTTCGAACAACCGAGGAATCTTAGGTTCTTCGATTTTGTTTAAAAAAAATGATTGGTAAACATTTGCGAATGATGAAAAACGGGCCTACTTTTACTTTCCTGGCTCAATCCGTTTCCGAGGAAGAGAGTGTGAACAAAACGAGATTTCTTCGCGGTCGTTCATTCACGGCCGCTTGATACGGTTCGCGAATGCCGACGACAGGATCGAACTTTGTCGTTTGTTTGTTAGTTTAATCACCACTGTAAGGGTCAAAACTGTAGCCAGATGGTTTCCTTTCATTTTTAACATATATAGTGTTCCCTCTCAAGAGGTTTTGAATAGCTCTTTGGGTAAACGTGAGTCCATTGCTTTTCCTCGAACTCCGATATCTGCGCCGCAACAGGTGCGCGCCTTTGTGGTTAGTCGAATGGCAGCCCCCTGAGGAGCAAGCACTGTGAATAATGTGACAAGTTCAAGATGTCGGACAGGATTACGAGACTGAGTTCAAGTCGGGGCGGAGATCATCATGTGTCCAGTGTAGTGTAGCTATCCAATGAAACTGTTAGTTTCGAGTTAGTAACGAATCTCCCAAGGGAGAGGAAAAGAGCATCAACATTGCTGCCACCGTTCTGCCGAGCAACAGCTGAGATTTCATTGTCTTATGAGGAACTATTGAAAAAAAAAAAAAAAGGACCAAATTCGCGAGCGCATGCAAAGAAGTGAGCATTTCGAGTGAACATCGTGCGCGCACCCATGAGTGCATAGGCACATGATGCAAATCATTATCTTCGTCTTTGCAAGATCTTCCTATTGCTATCAATTTCATTTTCCCGAACCGAACTGATGCGGGTACAGATTCTAACATTTGTCACGAACGAACATCATTGAACATGGGCCATCTTCGACAGCACCAATGTCTCTCCAACAAATCCAACCAAACTTGAACAAGATAAGATGGTCCAAGTATGCTCCTCCCATCAGGGCAAACTCAAGAGAAAATAACAATGCATGCAAGCCCAACTGCACGACTGAAATCGCTACGCGAATCACTGCGCAACCATCGGCTATGGTAAAAATTTGCTGCTGCAGTTCATCAACCGTCATCTTTCTTCGCGCCGATGGCCCCCGTAGCGAGTGACGTTAAGGAAGCTTTCCACGTGACTTTTGTGCCGCGGAACCCTCCATTAATCGCCTCCAAAAACTAAATCCACATCTCCAAGGGCAACCCTGGGCAAATGCTAATATGAGTCACGTGGTGTGACGTCTTTCGTGCAAAATACTGTTTTCAATGCTTATGCTCGCGAGCTGTTCGAAGTGGCGACGAATGAACGCCTGCGAAATAACTTTGTTCTTTTTCTTTACCCCGTCTCTCTCAGAAACGGATTGAGTCAGACAAGTAAAAATATACCCGTTTTTCATGATTCGCAAACAATTATCCAATACATTTTTTGCGACGACATCGAAGGACCTAAGGTTCCTCGGTTGCTCGAATTTCAGTGGAATCACCCCGCTGCTACTTGTCACCTCCAATTATTGTTGTAAACAAGAGGCAACATTCAGAACAACGAATCCCAGCCGAAGAGGGGAACACAAAATTCGCTGGCCCCACTATACGACAGAAAAAAAAAAGAAGACAATATAGTAAGAAAATAGACCATATTTTGCCATAACTTTGCTGCATACACAATGCAGCGACATTTCCGAAAGCTTCGGAGCCACAGATGCAGACGGCAACAGCTAGAAATAAAATAACACTGTGCACTATTCTTGCCTTGGTGGCTCCCTTGTCCTTTAATTTGGGTACATTTATGTATTGGCTGATTGTCTGTTCGATATTCCTATATGCTAAATCATAAATGCTAAAAGTTTTATTCGAGAGTGCACAGACGGATGTATATATATATATATATATATATGTATGTATATAAATCAGTGTCCTTCTGCAATCTTTTTGAAACCTTGGTTCTAACAAACTTACTTTGAAGGATCTGCTGTGGGGCGATAAGTTGTCGGCATAGTCGTCAACGGGGCGCTCGTACTTGGCCCCAGACGGTACAATGCATTGGCGAACAACTCCCTCGCGCCATCTGAGCTTGAAGCCCTGAAGCAAGAACGTGTACACAGTGCCCATTTGAGTTTCACATCATACTTCAGATAAAACGGGTCACGTGCTTATGCTTACTTTTCTATTTTTGCATTGACGTGTTGCGCAGCACATACAGGAGGAAGTTACCCAAGCAGCACAGTGTACTGAATGTGCGCGCATTGTGGATGGACGGATTGAACAGGGTAGCTTTTGTAGTTCACAGCACATCAAAGCAGCCACAAACAGATGAGCCGCCTAAAGACTGCCCCTATTTCACTCGACTTTAGAGTATATCGTACTGCTTGTATAAGTGTTTTCTTAATAGCAGTGGTTCTCAAATATCTTACGTACATCCTATCAGTCTCAAATACCTTTCAAGGATCTCAATGGTTGTGACAATCATTGGTTCTGCTAGTGGCACTGCGACGCATTTGCAACTGACGGGATGATGCTTCTGGTGTAAGAAACGTTTTCCTTACATTTATACAGATTCGAGGTATTCTGTGCTTTGATCGCCAAAGCTCTCCAAAGCTTTTCTCTGGTCATCAGCGAACAGTTTGAAAAACGCTTCTTTAGATGAACGGTAAACGAAACCCCAAGAATATTTGTTGAGGTTTCTGGTGAGCAGGCGCTGGTCCCTGGACGTCTTTCGAAACGCCACATAGCGAAGTATAGTTCAGCGAGGTTTCCGCGCAGCCTGTAGTTCCAATTGTACCGAGCAGCAGAACAGGAATCGTTCAAAAGAAACATTTCAGACGATTAATCCGAGGCATGCCATGGTATGTAGCGACGATGCCTCGCATGCTGCTCTTGCTGTTTATTTACCAGTGGTGTGTGATGCCTGCAGGAGTTCAAGACCTGCTGTGGCTTGCAAGCAGAGATCTACGAATCCGTTGTGGCACACGAGCGCGTGGATAGTTTTATATGCACTTATTCGAGTGCAGCTTTAAATATTTGACGTGGCTGCTGTATGTGTAGCGCCGAAAGCCAAATATTGAAATAGTCACGAAGATATTTGGAGAATTTGATTCAGAATGAAAATAGTGTCGCTTGATTCGTGACTTCCTTCCACCATTTTAATGACAGAAACGTGCATAGACTTTTAAAGCGAAAATGTTATGATTGTTTTGGAAAAGCCTGATCGATAATGCCTTAGACGTGGAACTTTCCAACTCTACACATCGCATTGTGAAGACTTAACACTCCTTGCGATGATCGTTCTTAACTGTTGGCGCATGCAGCGATTTTTTTTTACCGAGACCTCTGTTTATTGTGGCTTGACTTTTATTCTTATCTCTTTCATAGCATTTCTCGCCTAATTGGGGCCCAAAAACAAATATTTCAGAGCGTCGAGATTGCACAATCGACAAACGCTAGGAGAGCATAAGGAGAGCATCAAACACTGTCGGTTTTTAAAACGCCTTGTAGATTTACATTTGCCTTCAGATAATGGTCTTGAATAACACTCACTTGGCCAGTATCTCTGGCTTGTCTGACCCCTCGAGCACGACGTAAAGAGTTGCGTGCTTTCCTGTCGGTCCTTAGGCTCTCAACTCGGACGACAGTGCTTTGTTGGATGAGAGCACTCGGTATGCGTAGGTTGTATTTGAACCGCTATAATCCAGAGTAATCTGCAAGGAGGCAAGTGAATGCATGCGCACAGAATTACAATTACATTCTCGGGCAATCGGTGAACTTGAGAATTATTACTGTTCTTTAACTCTGACACGTCTGAGGTCCACTGTCTTTGACAGTTTCTGTTTCCAATATTATAAAGCTACTAAAGCGAGCTAATGCATTAGTAGTAGTGCTACATTTATAAAGAGCACGTAATTTGATACCTAATTAGTTTACCCCCAAGAAGAAACAAAAAGAGAAAACAAAATAGGATTGTTTTGTTTTCAGTACTACTAGTGACGTCTTAAGACGTCATAAGTGACGTCATCGGCGACGTGATACAAACTGTGATCAAGACACATTCGGAAAGCTTAAGGAAATCTTGCGAACTAACGCACAAGTCTTCACACAGTCAGGAGAGGACTTAGGACTTTGCACGGATGTTAAACATGGTATCGAAACAACCGACAGCACTCCTGTTCGGAAGCAACCATATTCCACATCTGATGCAAACAGACGCTTCATAAGGGAAGAGACAACACAGTGGCTAAAGAAGGGCGTAATAAGACCGTCGAAATCCCCGTATGCGTCACGTGTAGTCGTGGTGGAACAGCCACATCATTTGCCAACACTCAAAAGAATGTGCATTGAATATCGGTTCTTGAACGCAAATACCCGCAAATGAGCATACCCCATGCCACGCATCGACAGCTTGATTCGTAAACCGACGTGACCAAAAGGGCAGCAAATATAGTTTGGACACCTGACCGTCAGCACGCCATGAACACCATCAAGCGGAAGCTCACCGAAACTCCTGTACTTGCGAACTTTGACCCAACTTTAACGACTGAAGTGTATGTTGACGCGTCATACACAGCACTCGAAGCTGTACTGGTGCAACGCCATGGAGAACACAACAGAGTTGTTGAGTATGCCAGTAAAAACGTGCCACAGTCAGACGCACATAAGTACTCCACGGATCTCGAGGCGATCGCTGCTCACTGGGCCATTACAGAACAATTTCATGTGTACTTACAGGGACTAGACCACTTTTGTCTCTACACGGACAGCTGTGTTTCTGCGTTTCACTTGGAGCGGGCGCAATTAAGCGGAAGTTATCGCTGGCCTGTAAAAAATACAATGCGCAAATCCTCGCCCGGTACGAGTAGATGCGGTTGTTGAAACAGATCTGTGTTGAGTTGGCCCACTAGATTGAACGATTTTCCACCTTCGCTGGTTACGTAGCGCTGTTTTTGCCCACGGTTATTAACGTGTAGGGGACCATAACGGGAGACCAGTGTATCAGCACGTCCAGTATGCTTCCGTAAGCGTAAAGCTCGTTCAAGCTCACGAGCTTATTGTTGGCATGAACGCTTACTGTTTTAAACATGCCAGACACTAAATGATTAATTGGAAAAACGATGTCCGTGTCCGTGAAATCTCCATCGTCATCTCGCGTATTGCACGCGGTTATCGATACCAAACTTACGCTGAGATCCAAGTGTGCTCGCTGCAAATTTTGTGTGTTGAACTCAATTATCGTATTGTAGTACCCACCGACAGGGCAATGAATTTGGTAGCTGCTATCATCGACGCCATATTGAACGGATGGTGGTTCGAATATTAGCACGTCACTGGTTATCTACCTCAGCGTTCTCACGCTACTCGCTTATAGCGACATGACATCAAAGAATGCAGACTATTCACTGATCACACAGAGGACACTGAAAATGTTGCCGCTGCGCATCCCCTTTTGTTTGTTCGCCAGGACGAACGCCCAAATATATCGACGCGTTTCGCTCTCTTGTTTCCTTCGCCGCGCCAATCGTCCAACGCATCTTTTCCAGTGTCTATGGCTGCCCTTTTGACCGCACCAGAAAGTGGTCTGCCTGAGGCTAAGTTTTGCCCTAAACGTTTCAGCGTTCGTCTGGGGAACGAGGAATTTGCTCACGAGACCCCTCCGCACTGATTCAGCAGACCCGTATACAGGGGAATTGTTCGGAGTCTAACCACCATCATTGTAGTAGCGTTAAGCTGGTTCTTCCTTTCAAACGTAGCGGTAAACGAGAACCTGTCTCCGTCGCCAAGAGTTTCGTAACTGAACTGATTTCGTAGTGGGAGAGCTTAAAGTATTGAATCGTATCCTGCGTACACGTAAGCACGTGTTTATCTTTTTCTACATGAAACGGCAGTAGCTTGGGTACTTGTTTCTTCCCACTGCCAACGATCGAAGGCTCTACAATGTCCGCATAAACGAGTATATTGTCAAAAGGAGGTTCAAAGTCTACGTCCGACTCTCCCGTGGCTTTTGACTTGAAAGCCCTCTGCGCTTCGAAGCTCAGTATTACGGACAGATACTCGAACACGACTAAAGTGGTTCCATCTACCTGACATTTCTTTGAATGATAGTCCTACGACAGCAGCACAACAGCTCCCACTCGGTTGTTGATTGTGAAATACTTGACGGGCTTATTGCGCAGTGAGGTTTCCGAGTCGTTCTCGCCCAGTAAGACGGAGGTTGCTTCCTGATCACTCAGCTTAGGAATGCGTTTGCTCACGAGTTCGAAACGTCCGTCGAGCTGCAGTGATTTTACGCTGCCTTCAGGAAGTGTAAATTCGTATTTCTTTAATTATAAATAATGTTGTTCGTGTAGAGGAAGCGGGTGCGGTCTGCCTGCCTACTTGGCGGCATGGTGCACCCCCACAGGGTAGGACTGCGGATAATTTAGACCACCTGGGGATCAGGAAAAAAGAGGAGGAGGTCAGCGAAATTCCAAATCCTGACAGGGCCTCGCGCAAAGCCGTTTCCAGGTCGGTGTCGATTACGCGAAATCTCTTTTTCACCGTCTTCAGGAAGGACACGCAGATTTCCGTATCTTGGCTGTCGTGGCCAACGATTAGGAAATTGCTGGTCAAGCTGAGACACATCAGACCTACGCTATAGTGCTCAGAAAGTTGGAACGGGCTGTCGAACGCTAGGGCGAAGGCGTTCATAGCATTTTCCAGGAATTTATCCAAGCTGAAGTTTAAAAGCAGGTGTATACGTAAATGTCGGAACTCATGTTCCATTTTTTCATTATTATTATTTTTTTTCACTTCGTCGGACGATAGCCAAGAATCCTCGTCGGGGCCGAAACCGAACCAGCGAACCAATGAAAAGCTGCGTTCGTTGACTTTTTTTCCTTCTCAACACTTTGGAGACTGACCAGAGATCGTCAGGAGCACGTATGACTTTCACCAATTCTTCGGGGTAAAAGCAACCGTCCCCTTCTTTTGCCTGATAGTCGCGCAGGCAGAGGACTGGTGGAGAGGTGTTTCTCACTCTCGCAACCGTTTAAAACTGAGGTGAATAGCGTCCCTCGGAGCTCTTTTCAAAGGGATTTCGCTGTAGTGCAAGTCGCACCTGATCGTCGACTTTGTACCTATTTCTGACGGATACTGTGAGTTCCTTACGATTCACGTGGTTGAAAATTCCCACTTCGTTGTGTACGTTCACTTTGGAGGAGCTGATACCCAGACTGCTCTGCTCCGTGTGATTGTAATGACACACGATTCCCGACAAGATCTTCAGATAATGATTCTTAGCGCTGCTGTGAAAATATCTGAATATCCTATCGCACAGGCTACGAATAAAATGCTCGGCTTGAGCAGCCTTGGCACCTGCGAACGTGGAGTACAGGTTAACCTTCTTAAGGCTGGTTCACACTGCGGCGTTTCTATGCGTGCATGTCTCTGTGTGCGATAGCGGCGTTGCGTTCGACTGTTCACACATATGCAGGTCAACGCAACTGTCAGCCAATAATAAGCGCGTATTTAGGTCATGCGCAGTAG
>JARGYV010115295.1:0-10958 GCA_029532675.1 Ornithodoros moubata | reverse complement strand
TAGTATCATATGCGAATAACAAAATTGTTCGAGAATTTAGATAATTACATTTTCTTTGTGATGAAGGAAATGAACTCCGAGACGCAGGTGAGATGAAGACGATGCACAGAAAGTTTCTTCTTTCTTACGAAGTCAAAGTTTGAGGACAGGTTTCGCTTCAGCGATACTACTTACGGCAAACGTAGTGTTACTATTAAGTACGTTGGCAAGGAAGAAGAAGCCAAAACAGAAATAAATGGAACCCCATACATTAGTCTAAAAAATTCCTTCCACCACGGCAGAAGGTTTATTCTCGCCCTTATCTCCACGTCCGCTGATCGTCATTTGCACGTGCGAGCCCGGAAAGCTTTTAAGGAAGTGGGTCGGGCCGTGAGGGGCTATTGAATAATGGGGTCGTTTTAGTGCGTCTTCTTCAAGATTAATTACTCCCATTTAGGGAGCACCAGTTTCCTTAACCTCTCTTCCTCCCTCCTTCCTTTCTCGGTGCAGCAACCCTCGGGTGATATCTCTATACTTCCCGTGGGTATCCAGATAACGCAAAATGCTGAGAAAACGTTAATTATCATGACCAATTCGCGGTTGAAACGGGCGCCCTCTTTGGAGTCTCATGTGAATATTCACTGCTGCTCTATAGGAATCTGGATTCATAGAGCTACTAGGAGTATCACAGCAAACAAAAGGATTTCATCATGAACAACATTTGCGAGCCTTATTCCTCTATCCAGCTACTCCATCAGCATATTTTCTTTGTTAACAAATGAGACCTAAAAAAAATAAAAAAGGACAGAAATAGAAGACAAGACCATTAGACTAATCTAGCTTCGTTTCTCTTCAAGTCACTGGCTCGAAACACTCCCCACATACATTCCATGTACATCTGAGTATAGTTCGAGACGACCGCAAGTCGTTGCACCTTTAAATATGCACACAAAGCAATGCATAGGTAATTCCTTTCAAACTCACGGAGGAATCGCGAAACGAAATTAGATTCGAGTCCGCTTTGACGTTCCAGCCTTTTTCATTTATCCGATTGAGGACCGCCCTTCGAACAGAACAGGATATTCTCACAGCCCCACTGTGCGCGCATATTTCAACCCGACTCGCGCAGCCAATAAGGCAAGGTTCGGGCAAGGCTAAGAAAAAATAACAGGGAGAATGGGAGACTCCTGGTACCTCTTTGCTTCGCTGGGAACCGTTCCAATTTCGAGGGACATTGTTTGTGCTGAGGGGACCAGCATACTGAGGGCCTCGCCAAATTGGCACTGTAAATTTGCCGACCAGGACTCCTCGTTTACGTCTGTTGGCCTTGACGTATAAGTAAAGGCTGAGAAAGTAAATGGAATGTCGGAGGCCGCTTTTGGGTCCCCGTGTGGGTTTTGCGGTTTGTTGTGGGTTCTTGTATTCGTGGAAAAAGACGTCCCAGGGAAGGAATGTATCAATAAAGGGTAAAGCTGGAGACAGAAAGAGATCAAATTCTGCTCTTATATAGGAGGCATGCCCGGAATTCTGAACGCGGGTGTTTTGCAGTGTTCAAGATTATGAAGTCGTACCCATACGAACCGCAACAAAACCGCCCGGGAAGCGAAGAGCATCCTGGAGGGACTTTAGGATGCCCCTATTGGTAGAATCTCTGTGTTTTACGTTCTTGAGTTATTAAGCTCGTAATGAAATAGCCTCCAAACTGCGCCAGACCGAGACATTTCTTCTTCTTCTTCATTTAAAAGGTATCCGGACATTTGAAGAGTTCATAGGGATGCTACGGAAACCCGAAGGGGCGCTGGATTGTAGGCTTGTAACTTATATGATACAGCCCTGCTGGTCAGAGGCCATACAAGTTTCTACTGTAAATAATTAGTCGTAACATTGATTAAATTGAACATTGAAACATTAATTTATAAAGGGGTTGCATTTCGTCTAGTATGTTTTAATATTCCGCCACACTATGTTGTTCCTTATCGAGACCGATCACTTCCTGGTTTTCTCCGTGCAGCGTAAAGAGTATACCATACACAGCCTTCGGTCTCAGGATTGCGTCTCAATAACGTTAGGCTATATAGGGCACAGTAGCCACTACCATGACACAGGGCCATCGTAACTAAATATACGGGCTTTCATTCCATGTATCGTGGCCAAGCAGGATACCGAGCGTTTGCTCTTTCCCTGCCAGTACTCAGAGTGATTTCTAAACGACCGGCCCTTCGCTCTCTCACAGCCATCCGGGAAAAGACGAATGTTTTCTTCTGTTTCGTGATCTTCCTCTCGCTAAAATGTAATGTTCTCTTCTTGCCCTTCTCCTCCCTTTCTTCCCCTTGCCTCATTCCGTCTGACTTGTAACCTGATTCTTTCCATTTGCTCTAAATGGATGTGTCGTTTGTCCAGCACTGGCATTCTATTGATTGTACCCTCTGTCTCTCAGAAAACAGTTCTGAGAACTTTGTCTTCTGCGTTTCGCTCGGTCCAGCACGCCTGCTCATTCGCATGGTATGGGGTATAACATAGTAGGGAACACGCTTCGGGTGTTACAGCAATAGTTCCGCGACTTCAACACTGATACGTTAGAGAGGGGTAAAATTTCATTTCGAGTCTCGGCTATCAGAAGAAAAGCGCCTTTGGAGACCAAAGTGGATCGTTCCTGGTAGAAATCTGCTCGTTTCGAGACTGGAGATAATCTGAGGGGTAATCGAGTCCTTCAACCAACATCACCTACAACAATCAAAGTCATTTTATAGTCTCCTCTCCATGTCAGAACCACAAACTCTATATGGCAGGGTGGCAGGAAGTGAGAGTTCAGTCATAGCTGGGCTCCCATGAGCTCCAATATGCGTTACCATGGAGCATTCTGCTTAATTTTGGGCCGTGTTATGTCAACACGAGAACTTAAAAAAGCTATTCACAGAACTGCTCTTTTTTTTATGTAGATATTGAGGCCGCCATGTCTAAATTGTCCAGAAAGCCTCGAAGCCTGACTTGCGGAGGGCATCTGCAGACTCTCCCACAACTGCATTCCTAGGTGTCCGCAGCGACTTCGATCGAAATCTTTTTAACTTGATTATTTATTTAAATTCCCTTCAGTACCACCTTCAATTAGTACCAAAGCTTATACTTTCAACGTTACTAAATAACTAAAAGAAGAAAGACTCAACTACAAACAACCTACCAAATCCTACGTTTTTATGCATCATGCATAGTGTGTGTGACACTATTTAAATCTGCATACCAATAGCTTTTCATGGAAAACCACATTCATTGTTATGATAAATTCTGTCTTGCCACGCTCGTCGTTACAAAAGCAGGCATTCGCTACCACCACGGTGACAGTGGCTGCGCGTCGATGCACCAACAGTAGCAGCCACCTTGTGCTCGCCACAAAGCCGCACGGCAAAAGCTGCAGCCTTTCGTGCGTGACAGAGTGGTGTGCACGCACACACAAGCTCGCCTCTCGCTCTGGCCTTAGGCAGGGAACGATGAAGAGCAAACACAGGAATATATCTCCGTCCGATCTTCAAGACACAATCTGTTGTATCTCCCACTGCTATACTTTTGTGTTTTCTTTTACCCATTTTCTCTTCTTCTTTCTTTCGTTCTTTCCTCAGGTGGGATTGTGTCTTGGACACGACTCTTTTTCTTCCTGCTTTTCCTTCGCGTGGATGCCGAAACAGATGCTAGGATTTGGAGAAAGAAAAAAAAAGGTTCGTTCGTCTCTGGCGTGCTTCACGAGCTTTTCACGTTAGCCGAATCCGATTTCTCCTGGGACTTGACGCAGTTCTATTTATCCCCGTCCAACGAATGAGGTTATGGTGTCCGAGAGACTTGTGTGAGATAACTCCAGATTGCGTTTTGATGAAGTGCTAAGGCTAGAAATTTGAAGCGTTCCCGTCGCTTTCGTGCTCGGGCAGGTTGTTTAGCTCAGTGCATGCGTGCGACTGTGTGAGGGCGCCTGGTAAAACGGAATTGTGACATCAGGAAGCTAGCGTTACTACTAATGTATTAATGAGGAAGACAATCCGAGGTGCTGAAATACTGCATGAGAGAAAGTAATATTCGTCTTTTCTAGACCCAAAAAGCACCACATTGGCATGAATTTGCCCCAAGTGACTACACAGACCATATACATGACGTACTGCACAAAAAGGGGCACAGTCCGTGGTGCAGAAATCATGCAGCAGGCAGTGATCCTGCACAGGATAGCCAACAGTTATTTTACCGACGATTGCAGAAAGACAAGACGACACGATTGTAGCATGCTTCATGACAGAAAAAGCGCGACGTGAGACGAGGAACGGAAGGATGCTTGCCACACGATGGTCGGCATGCTATCCCTGATGAGGATCAATAAAAGTAAGGTTATGAGTGACGGCGGGTGATATGTGCATGGGCCGACTTCACAGGAAACTGTGCCAGTATACGCCTTCAATCGTGAAGGAAAAACCCCAGGAAAAAGCTGTTGCATCACAGCTGGCTGTAGGATTCACTCCCATGACCTCTCATTCGAGGTCGACACAACCCACGACGAACGTTTGTAACTGTTCTGGGACGAGACCCACGACAGTTATAGATCTATTACGCACAACACGCGTACGACCTCTATAACGTCGGTCTGAAGCGCCTAGATGTGGGGCAGTAAGCATAAGCACCTTATACAAATTTTTAGAGGAGAGTGTAACTGGCACTGTAAATGCCAGATGGTTCGCATCTGCCACTGGCAGATGCGAACCATCGCAAACAGATAAGTGCTTAAGCATTTGTGAACTTCTAAACTGTTTACTTATCATCGGTGAACAAGAGACGTAGAGCACTAACCGGCACCGAAGCTGACAGAGCAAAGAATGAATGTCGATGACAACGTAAGAGGAAAGCCATCGCCGACTCCGTCCGTGCAAGTTCCTCGTCACGGTAGGAAGGATCCGAATAGCGAACATATAAAGAACTTCTGATGAGTATTCCTAAGCTGCCAGATCGTATTATCTGGAAAAAGGATCAGCCAGACCCGCTACGTTAATCCAGGCTGTCAACAGAACCGTCGTTATTACTTACGGCCAGCAACGCCTAGCGGGAATTACTGCAGTCGGATTAGCGGATTAGGTGAAGCCCTGGATTCAGCGCTTAGAACCAGACTGTCTGGACACACGAAACTTATCCCCTCTTTGTGATGTTCTTTTTTCTTTACTCTACGAATAAAGAAAAGATCAAGGTTTTTTAATATGGTGTAGAAAGTGTCACGTGTTGCTGTTTTAGGTCAGTACAGCCATGTGTTTGTTCGAGAGACAAAGCTCTGAAGTTGACAGGAACACAAGCCGTGTTAAACGTGCTATTATATGTCATTTGCCTTGTCATAATATCCTTAAGAAATATATAAGTATACGTTTGTAGAGAAATGGGATTACCTCTGCCCTCAAAGCAATCATACCGAGAGGGTAAGTGGCATTTAATGAACTTCAGAAAAAGCCCCACAGTTCCACTTCACATATAGTCGCCATTAACGATGACACACCGAGTACACGAGTCATTCAACATGACACCTAGACAGTTCTACCTACGCGCAACGCAACTCACACAACAGTTGTGGACTAAGCATGCACAATATGCAGATGACGCCTCTCAATGCGATGACTTGCCGCCACCTTTGCCTTTTTTTTCAGCTTTCTTCCCACCTTTTTTGCTCCCTGGGCTTCCACCTTTGCCTCCTTTGCCTCCCTTGCTTCCTTTCCCTTTCTTGCTTCCTTTGCCTCCCTTGCTCCCTTTACCTTCCTTGCTCCCTTTACCTCCCTTGCTTCCTTTGCCACCCTTGCTCCCTCTGCCACCTTTGCTTCCTTTGCTGCTTGTGTTGCCCTTGCTTCCTTGTCCCCCACCTCCTTTTCCCCCACCGCTCGCTTTCCCTCCTTTTTCAGCTTTCCCTCCTTTCGTGACTTTACCGCTTTTTTTCCCAGCTTTCTTCCCTCGTCCTTGCTCCATCAGACCCGCTGGGTGTTGCGCGTAGCTGTCTTGGATTGAAGCTCGGTACGTGACGCACATGTCAATCAAGTACAAGAAGGCGTTTGTGAGACTCAACACCCCTCCGGCCACCGTTTGCTTCATATCGCCATGGGCATACTCTTCGAAGATAAATCCCACAGCGAACGGGAAGTACGTTGTCGCCGCCACAACGTAGTTTATCCGGTAAAGCACGGATGTCGGTAGATTTATCTCACCCATCACGGTGCATAATAAAAACATCGCGGATGATATGACGAAGGTGAAAACGGCTAAGGACATCAAGAAGGTGTCCAGTCGTTGTCTGTAAAGTCCGGTGCTTCCGTCGTAGTGCCCAACAACAAGTATCAGGACGAGGACAAGACCAACAAGGATTTGCAACATCTTGAGAAGCCCACTTGGGCTCCTCACGTATCCTGTACTGAACAGCACCATATAGAAGTCAGGTGACGAAGTGCGAAAACGAGTCTACGACGACCACAGTAGACCTCATCCTAACAGCGTCCGATATAGCTGAACTGTTGATGGTTTGATGGAGTGCACTGTGAGAATATTTCACAGCGCTTATGGAAGCAGCACACAGAGTTCATAGCGATGGCAACTGGGTTGGAAGTGGGACGATGTTGATACTCACGATGATACATGGACGGCTCTACACAACTCCAGATACCAGAGTTTCTTTTTCGTTTAGTAGAAGGGGTGCCATGTATTTTTGCTTTCTCACGATCGTTTACGAGCACCAAAGATAGATAGATATCACGAGAGATATTACCAAAGTATATTTTTTGTTGGCTCAGCCTAAGCATGTCACGACCTAATCAAACGGGCACTAATTTCAATTAGCCTTCAAATCCACAGTTAGCATCGTACGGTAAATATCGGTGGTGAAATTGATGCCGCATGCCCATCAGAAACCACATTCAACCCTTTCAAACCGACATTTATTCTGTCAAAGTAGTCGATTGCGCTGTAAATCCGGAAATGGAAACGCACATAAAACAGGTTGTTGCTTTGTGAGGCGGCATGGCAATATTGCACAAAAAGTGAAGAAAAAACTGAAAATATGCACTGCGAAGAAGCAGAATCCAAGGAGTTGCTTTTTTAGTGGCGTACGCAGGAGTTGCTATTTTTTCGCCATTTTCTTGCTTTCAAATCGTTGTTTTTGCACCTTAAATATTTATTATCGTGGCCGACGAGAGGAGCCTTTTATGCGGTTACCTTCTGCGAGTGCGAGATGACAGAAATATGAGAGCGAAAACAGAATGCTCTTTCGCGGTTTTATGACCTGTCAAAGGCGTTCTTTTTCTCAAAACAAGGCCCCAATATTTTACAACAAATGTTCTCGCATTCTGTGCAGAATTATCGAGCCAATGCTGGCGAAAGCGACTGTTTTCTTTCAGCTTTTTCTCTTGGTCAATGTTTTTATGCTCCTAGCTGATATATGTTTTTGGCGCAAACCGTTGCTTTTGTTCCCGGGAGGTTTGAAACTGGGTCATGTTACGATTCTGACCCAGGGAATTAACACTAGGAAGGAAGATAGGGCAGATCCACGGTTTCATGTACACTTGAAAAATAATATAATCAAAAATCATGAAAAATAATATCATCATATATTGAACAGATATCTTTCGTTTTTGTTGAACTTTTGTGGATATGCCAAAGGCGTAAGGTTTTCAAGCTCTGCGTTTAGAGCGTGCGGCTTATTACAAACGTTGAACGAATCTGCTGCCTATTATTCGTATCCAGTTTTTGTCGAGACACGATCTGAGCACGTAGTCATTAAGCCTCGCATGCATCCCATCTTGTAGAAAATCGGGCGCTACTTCTGTATTGACATCTCGTAATCAGCAGCAAATATGATACGTATAGGCGTCGAATCCCACTCTCCACAAAGAAACAACAAAGAAGACAACCCTATCTCATTTCAAATTCTATTTGGGCTAGTGAACATCATGCTAGAAAAAATGCAACCGGTAATAACTGATTGGCTCATCGGCCAATACAGGAAAGCGAAAAATTCACGATAAGATTGTGACATTTGTGTAGTTCAAGTGTCAATAGTGAGCAACGGTTTACAGCACATGACATGAGAAAATGACAGAAACGAACATGCCTAGTAATGCAAAAACAAAACAAAAAGTATGATTCTTGTCCCCTCTGAAATGGACCAGAAGAATTTTTCAATAATGCATTGATACGTCCGTCAACGCCATTACAACAGATCGCACGACACTGGCTCCAAAAAAGGCAAACACACACTTCCTATAGAAGCTGCAATCGACGAAAAAAGCCGTTGGCGACACACGCCGCTAACAAAAGCAAAAAAAAAAAAAAAATACGACATGACGACGATGCATTAAGCGTAATTATACCTCTCTTTTCCTCCTCGTGCGAACTTTCTTCAACTCTGGGCAGTATACGGACCAACTATAAAACCATGTCCTGCCTACCCTATAAAGCCGCGGCTGATAACCTCCCTCAAAGTGTTCTGCGCTGAACAAAAAATGGAGGCAGCACGGTGCCGCAGTGCTCTTCAGAATAATTACAGAGTTGTTCCTGTTCCATTAGGCCTGGCTGCTCGGAACCAGCACTGGGCCTCCACCTCGACAATCAATACGTTTATTTTCGCACGCCTTTTCTGTCTCTCCGTTTCTTTTTCTTCTTCTCTCTTTTCCATTTGTCAGACTCCGAAGGTTGTCATTACAACCGCTTCNGTTTCTCCTAACGCCCTTGGACGCCCGAACTTCTAATTGCAGACGACAGTTTTTTTTGTTTTTGTTTTTTTTTTCACCTTCCCTTATTACTTTTTAGCTTAATATTCACGGTCCCGAATACAATTTGTGCCAATACGTGAGGCGCGCCCAAAGCTTCCCCGTCACCAAAAGAAAGCAAAGTAGAGAGAAAAGGATGGACAACGAGTGCGTGCTCTGAATAGTGGTCATCTGAACTGAGGACGAATGTTCTTAGCTCTTCAACAGTAGGGAGCGAGAACGACAAAGCTCAGCTTTCTCTGTGTAAACAGGGGCTTCTCACAACCGAAGGGGGCATTGTGGTTTCACAAAGACATCCAACGGACGTTGTAGAAGACCGTACCAGGGTGTACGTGCGGAGGTGGGCTTGTCTATTTTAAAGTTACACTTGGATCTCTGTTTGCAAATGAGATGTTCCTTTTAGGTACGGTTAGCCGTGTATTCAGTTGGAGGACACTCCTGTTTGCGGCTGCTGAGAGTGCAACAGTACTATCTCAAATCCAGTCGAATGGATTTTGCTCTTTCTATGATGTCAAGTTGCGCGTTTACATGAGTATACACTTCTTATAACTTTGGTTGGTTTGTTTGCAGTTGAAAATTGGATAGCTAAGAAGAACCTCTATGTAATGAAGGCGGCATCACTATTTGCAGAGTCTATTCATTCATTCATTCATTCATTCATCCATCCACTTCATCCGTGAGACTCATTTATTATTCTGCTGGATTCAGCATTCAGCTTTCCTGAAAATTCAGAATAATACTAATAATAAAAGAACGAACCTATGCTCAAGTTCGCGGGTTCGATCTCGGCTGAGGACAGTAGCAGTGTGGGGGAGGTAAACAATGTTACTGGCCCCGTGCATCGTAAATTTTCGCACGTCAAAAGATCCCCAGGTGGTCCAAATTATCCTCAGTCCTACCCTGTGGCGTCGCTCATGATCGCAGTCGGCTCGCGACGTAAACCCACCCATTATTACTATGCGTAAAGGAGAAGGCACACGAAGAAGAAGAAGATTATTATATCAATACAGACAGTTAACGACGAAGGATATCAGCGAAATAATGTGTACTTGTGCTCTATGCATTTGTATTGTACTGTTGGATAAAATTTTCATGTTACCCTTCGGTAAAGCATACAAATTCCAAAATAATGTAACGTAGAAGACGCGTCAGTTCAAGTAAAGCACAAAGAAAAAATATTACGGCTTTCTGCCATAACGAAACAAAGCTTCGCTGCGTAACATAGGGTAAAGCAATCAGGTATTGTCGCCTTATCAGACTAGGTAAGAGAACGGCATGGCAAGATGCAAGGCTTTAATGCAGAACAAAAAAGAGGGTAGATTTGAAAACAAGTTGACTTTTTGATTACCTTTCACGTCCAAACGAAACCTGCCCTTTTATTGAGCTCAAGTGCTAACAGGAGGCATATTCTCAAATGGTTTTATGTAAATGACCTTTAACCGCTGCATGACCTCCCCTCAGCTCTTCCAGTGTGTCTCTTCCACATCTCCCCTCCTATAACCCTTCTTTTTTTTCTTTTTTTTTTTTCGTTTTTCTTACCCTAGCTTCTCAGTGCAGTCGAAGCTGTTCTCCACACAAACGCCATAGGCTTTCGCTTGTCTGTGCCGGAGTTTGGAGGAGCTGCGCGCTGCTGTGTAATCTGTTCTTGGAACCGCGCCATCTAATGAACTTTGCAGCCGTGTATATAAATAAGGAGGCAGTGTGGGGAGGCTTTGAGGAACGTATACATTTCTGTATGCGCATAATTTACTGACGGCCAGCCTGATTGCATTTTGGCACCCGGAAAGGGTAATTGGCGGCAGTCGTAGCTGCTGTCAAGGGACGAATGCGATTAATCGCTCCCAGGGGGCCGTCCCAGTTTACGCTGTGTTGCTTGCTTCCGCCTTCTTTATGCAACACAGAGTGGCGAAATAAAAAGAGAACTGCTAGGAAATGGGCGATGAAGTTTGAGATAATAGTATGTTCTTTGCGGTTCTTTTTGGTTTATTTGTTTATTTTTTGCGAGCTTCTATGTGAATGTTATCTCTAGCCCTTCGCGCGCGATGTTGAAAGAAGCACGACTATTCATTACGGAGGACAGGGAAATAACGTTAGATGAAAGCCGTCCAGCCCGAGAGGACTCTATGCCTTACGTGAAGGAAAGATGACCACAGTTTGCATGCTATGCTGTTAAATGTACTTCACCACGCTATATTTCTTGTCCTTAATTTTTTTTTT
>JARGYV010115289.1:0-18159 GCA_029532675.1 Ornithodoros moubata | reverse complement strand
CCGTTTCCAGCAAATAGGGTCAGTAAAAGGTATCATTCGGAATAGCGATTGCTCATCGCCGTGTTATGCGGTGAAGTTCTGTTTTTAGAGTGTACGGATAACGCCCGGCATGCTATGCTACTGTTTACTTTGCGGACAGGAATCGCGTTATCCAACGGGAATATGGCTTCCATACATTATCTTAGGTTGTCAGATGATCGCCGTCCACAAACCAGCTGGAAAGACCAAAGTTATCGTTAATGGCTTTCTCGACTGTTGGTCAAACAGTCTGTTACTACCACCTACGCCCACGCACATAATAAAAACGAAAATGGTACAAATCAATTAAACTAAATATTTGTGGTCCACTCAAACAACAATTCACATAAATTAGCTTTGAGTTCTGAGGGGAAATGGTACGAATATTTGCCGTTCTCGTAATACCCGAGCTGATGACGCAGTGGGTGCTTAATGTATAACGAAAAGCAATTGAATTTCGCAACGGGTAGTAGTAACTGCACATTCGCTGCATAACGCGATACGCACGTTTCACGCCATCTGTGCGTATCTTTCTCGAGTCTATTCAAGTCATACCTTCGTAGAGCCGTGTTTTGTATTCGCCTGCATTCAAGGCTATACGAATACAACATTTTTACACATGATTTCAACCATTTCTGACAGACTCAAATGATTCACCGACGCCTACAAGAATACGAATGAAATAAAATAAAAAGCTATCTTATCTCCGGATTAACCTTGAACAATGTTCGTTTATTCACTCTCCCCCCCCCCCCTCTATTTCGGCCCTTCCACTCTGCTCTACATTCAGTCCAAGTAATAAAAACTGATGGAAGAGTTGAAGTAACGAAGTACATGTACTCAAGTTACTGTGATCAATTACACAGAAATACGCAGCAGATGCTGTTCGTTACATCCTACGAAGGCCCTTTTATCAGGTGCCCCAATACAAAAATTAGGCTCCAAGAAATAGCAAATATATCTATATTATAACCTTTCCTTTTTTTTTATGAACCGCTATTACGGGGACCTCTACGCCAGGAACGACTATACCGGGTCAGCTTCCCTCTCATCAGCCGGGCTTGGATGCGGAATAAGGCACAGATAAAATTGCATAGGCGGGCTGGTAACTCCAGACAACGGGGCGACAGATGTCAAAAACAAAAACAACAGGAAGAAATATCCCAGTATTAAATAAATGAAAAAGCGAGAGTTGAGCGGTATCGATCCCACTCATCCTGCAGGGCCCCTTTAAGTGTGTCCCAGGTGGTTGGTTCAAGTTACACGGCATGAAACGCAGCCTCTGTAAGCTGAACGGTTATGTTGTGTTTTAGCAAAGCTCATTAGCGAGGTCGTCCACTGTTTTAAAATGGAGACGTGCACGGCCAAGACATGGCGATGTTATCTGCTGGCCCCAAACGATCGTCTATCATTAACCGACGCTATTTTTAGGGGATCCACGAACAGAGACGAGAACCAGAAACCTCTCAGGGAAACACACACACTTCAACGACTCAGCCCTTGTTCATACCAGAGAACTTTCAATAGCCGTCCAATTACACTCGAGTTGTACACGTTGGACGCTGACGTCATCGTTCGAATACAAGTATCGCCACGACGTCGGGTCAGCTCCACGAGCGGCTGCCTGGCTGACCTGGCGACGACTCCCATGACGTCAGGACATAGGGGCCATTGAGCCCTATGTTACAGGGGCCTAACTAAAAATATATGCCACGGCTGAGGCGAAATACGATGGGCTATGAAGTCACGAAGTCATGAGAAATACCTGTAAGTCATCAGGTACTGCGCACGGTGTTGGACTGTTCGGCTTGTGACTACTGGGCCCGGTCCGCATGAGCGGGACATGTACTGGACCGTTCCCATTCGTAATATTCGGAAGTTGGCTGCAGGAAATATCGTATAAGCGGACCCTACATAATGTCGCAAATGCTAATAATAAATTGAAGAACGTTAACGACGTTTGGACTTGTATGAGAATGCTATGCTTCTATGAGAAGCCGAGAATGTTACTGGTTACACCTAATGAATATGGCTTTCCAACAAGTTGTGGACAGGACATCATGCGATGTCACAGGCTCCAAGAAACGACAGAACTGATGAGGCCCTTGAAAAGACCGCCCGACAAACAGCATCCGTGTGTACGGTTGACAGAGAAGGTATTTCGGGACTTTGAAGACATGATTGAAGAGTGTTTACCTTAATCAGTCGATGTTTCCGAAAATACTGTGAAAAGCGCCGTTGCCCAATACTGTACCTTGTGATCGTTTGTGCCTTTTCCTCAAATCATATAAGACGTTTCTTTTCTCTCATCTTTTCGTCTCTTTTTCTTAGTTGCACATTTAGGGCTTTGGCTAGGGTTTATCGACAATGTTGGGACGTGAGAGAGGAACCTGTTAAGAAGGCTGTTGGTCTTACTGTGAAGCACAAGAAAAATATGACAGCGAAGACAAATCCAAGAATCCGGTGGAGCACAAGTTAAAGCAACACGCCTCAGGTTGCAAGCCGCCGATATTTCGCACAGAGACTGTGCTTCTTCACCCAGGAGAAGCACAGTCTCTGTGCGAAATATCGGCGGCTTCCAACCTGAGGCGTGTTGCTTTAACAAGAAAAATATGGTTTTTAAAAGAAATGCAGGTGAGAAAATACTACTCTCGGCAACAGAGAATTGAGATCCCCTCCGAAGCAATCGCCATCCCACAAACTGCAGTCGTATGCGAGACGCTGCAAAGTTGGTCTGAGCTATTGCAGAAACGGTGACTAGAGCGACCTGGATGACATGGATATACAGCATTGAGTGCGCGAATTACTAACAGCGTCGAATGAAGCAGTTTTCCTTGTTTCGAACAAGGCATGTCATTGCATGGTGGCATTGGTGTTTGCACAGCGGTAGGACGCATATACTCGTCGGCTGCAACCTATATGCAAACAGCTGCTGCCGCCATCTGCGCTCACGTGAAACTTTCTCTTTTTTTTCCTCTATCCTCCCCCATGCGGCAGAAAGGTCGCCGCCGCATTACCGACGATTGCGAGAAGCCCAATCCATTTTTAGAAATTATTCCGCCTCGACTACTCTACGCGATACTCTCGCGTACACACGCAAAGAAAAAGTAAAAAATCTTTCATGTATACAGACCGCAGTAGAAACAAAAAATCACCATTCCACTTCTTGGTAACGGAACATTCTATATTCCCTGCGCATGCTTGGACATATTCTCAGAAGGGAAAAAAAGTTATCGCGAGATATTCTTTCGAGGACTTGTAGAAACTCTCCCCTCCCATACCTCTAGTTCCTTTCATCCAAGGTTCGACCCTCATCTGACCACCTTCGACGTCCCAAACGATCCGCCAGATATAAAAGAAAGAGGGAGAGAGAAAATTGTTTACTTGGCGTTTCCGAATTACTTTTCCTATCCGTAATCCATTATAATAGCTGGCGTTACGCAGAGTCGAAAGACAGACTCGTCGAGAATGTCACGAAGGCTGACCCCAGAAGAGATGGGTGACAGAAAACGAGTGGATTCTTCAGCTAAATTAACCAACGCTACTTAGACGAAGATACTGACCAATCAGAGGCATTTCCCCTTTTTATCTGTGTGTGTATACTTGGAAGACACAAACGTGAGAAAAGGGGAAAATTTCATTCTTAACACTAGCTGTTATCTGTACAGCCCGTAGTATCTCAGCAAAGTCATCTGCCTAATCGCCCAAGTCCCATGAGCATTGAACAGGTGAATGAAGGTAATCAAGGTAACGATGAAACATTCGCCTTATAATGAGGAATATCCCCCAAGAGTTTGGGGAATTCCGTCCCGTACTCTCCCAATATCCCCACACTGCGTGACCTTGAAATTCGCTGTGAGGCAATCTCTAGCAGTCAAAACCTGCAGGAAGCTTCCGTTCAGAATTTAAACGTAGGCGGCGTTGCATATTCACATAGAATCAAAACTAGAACGCAGCCTTGTACACCAAGATTCGACCTAAGTAAACGCATTTTTGTTCACAGCGAGCTTACAGCGGCTGATTAAGTACTCGTGGGCTGCCAGTTTCACACAATATGTGGACGTCAGGGAAAAAAGTACGTGATTATGATGCACAAATTTAAGGCGTTTGCTTGTAAGGGAGACTACTCTAGAATCCGAATTCGATTCGTGGCTCCTTAATTCGATCAAAGTAGAGCGTACGCGTAAAAGAGAAGTATATGCTAAAGCAAAGCAGAACGTTGTGACCACAAAAGCGAGTTCGCAGTGACTGGCCGAAACGAGCTTGGCGACATGCTATACATTCAATACATACATAAAAATAAGGATAAAAAAATATCGTGCGTTAAGGTCCGCAGTCGATGACCAAATGCCCTTTTTCTAGAAGCCCCGAGAGGCGCGTAAATTGGACACAGACGTGAAAGTGGACTTACCTTCGCAAATATACCCTTGTCCAATGAGCCCCCATAGCATGTCCGTGCAATGGTGACAGTAGGTGGGTTTGTGAAAAGTCCGCTTTGTAAAGTAATGTCCGTGGCCTGTTTCGTACTCGGGCTGTTCGTTATCCTCGTCGGACTGGGCCGCTGAGGGACTGCCGGGCCCTTCTTCGTCCGACTGAGGATGGTGTTGTTCACTAGAACCGACCCCCATGTTAGGCCTAGCTGTCGACGATGCCATGATGTTCCAGTGCTCGGAGATGCCTGCACCCACCGCTTGCGCTCAGCGAGTCGGCGGCGCCAGGACTCGAAAGGCGCGTCGTCTTGAGGTACGAAGCCAGCGAACTTCGTCGTCGGACGGGACTCGTAGCTTCGGGTGCCTTCAAACCCGGGCCCGACCCCCCCTCCTCTCAGATCACTCGCAGCGCGGCCCCATGGGTAGCAGAAGGCGGCGAGAACGTCGCAGGCGCAGCCGATCTCTTTGCTTCCTTCCTTTGGCAGCCGCGCCGAACGTCGCCTTCACTCAATATCGCCGGCTTTTCTCTCTTTTTCTAGCCAGAAGACACAACAGGAAAGAAAAAGCAATTTTCACGCTCGGCAATAAATTGGAGGTTTTCACAGTTCTAATTTAACAACAGTTTTCCAACACTTCGCCCGCTTATCCCGACGTCCTCCACGGTCACGATGCTTCGATCTGCTTCAGTCTTCTTTGCCTCGCGTCGTGTTAAAAGCGGTTCATTCAATGCGGGTCGAGCGGCGACAGCTTCAAACTGGAAACCGACGACGACGGCAGAGCAAACGCCATACTGCCTAGCCGGAGCGCATGAAGCCGTCTGTTCGGAAATAACATTTCCGCTTCTCCTGAATATCTACAGAGCACCAAACACAGCTTTGCTCAAGCGAAGATATTCCGACTCGAAGGGTGGTCTTTCATCGAAGAGAAACGTAGAATGCTTGCTTGATTCGATTGCACCGGCGATCGGGTGAAATGAAGAAGCACTTTTTCGAGACGGCGTCGAACCGAAAATCGCGCACAACTAAAAAACGGAACAAACCAAAATGCGGTGGAAAGCAGTCCGGATCAGCGGTGTAACTCACACGTAGGAGCTCCTGCTCACTTTCTTTAAGGGGTCTGACTACAACTCACGTTTCGGATGCAGGGCCAGTGTGTTTTCTTTCTATTTTTTCTTTTTTTTTTTTTTTCGCGGCGCTATTCGTCGACGGGTAACACAGGGTACGATGCGTCGGGTCAACTTTCGGCGTCTTCAAGGACAGGCGTAGTTCGGCGTCTTCGTCACGAATGATGAGATGATGGTAGTAGGGAGCCGTGTAGAGGTATTTGTGAAAGAATCCGTGGAAAATCGGCCCAACGAACACCACACCAAGGATCGAGCCGAGGGCTCACTGCCAGATCCGCGAAGCCCTTGCACGAACGCTCGGGACTGGGGAGAGATGGCGCCACCGTCGGTGGTTTTACACGGAGCCAGGGGAAACCTTCAAAAGATCGCCACGCTATGTTCCTCACAACAGTTGTCCCGGTGTGGATCCCAGGAAAGACGCGAGACGGGTTTGCCCAAATGCTTGCTACGGACGATTTCGAACGCTTATAGAACGGTACACGTCACGCTCATACATTCCAAAAACAATTAGGATAGTAACTACGAGCACACTCTGTTACTATCAACGCACTCTCTGACAGATTTTAGTATCCGCTTAAAACTAGCATATGTCTATTTAAAAGGGCAATCGTAAGACTGCGTTAGCTAAAGCGGCCTTCACTACATAGCACTTAAACTAGGCAGCAAAGAAAGCTTTACAGGCGCAACACGCATCCAGTTTTTTGAAACCACGACAAGGCTACAACATTGCATGTGGTGCAACTCTAGACGAAAGCGTCCAAATCAAAATTCAGAAAGCAACGATGAAAGTGTGTTATCAGCGGACGTAACTTACGAGCCACCTGTGCGTTCGCTCTGAACGGAAAGGGACGTTGCGCCATCTATCAGAGGCGGTCACAACCAGCCGCGTGCCGTATGCAGAAGTGCAGCAGGCGAGCGCACGTCATGTATTCACTTGCGTCAATCTCCAACAGCAGAAAAGGCCTGCACAACATCGCCCACTGCCAAAATGCTCGTTCGCGTGACGTCAACGCAATCTTCAAACGGCCCGGAGATATTTTGGAGCGCACCCGGTTTCTTTCGACCAAGTACGGCGATGATGATATTAACAATAAAAATAATAATAAACATATTCGTGTGCATTACTCATGTCTATGTCAGGAGAAGCAGTGGGATCTATTCTTATTTAGCAAGGCGTCCGATTCGAACGAGATTAGAAGTATGGACTTTTTTCGCGTCTGCTAGTCTCTTTGCACCAGTAGAAACAAACTGTAAATGCAGTGAGATGGAATTAAACGCAGCGTTTTGTAAACAAGATAGTGAACTGTTCCAGGTGCGATACATTTCCCGTGCATGTCATGCCGTGAATACACATCTGGTGCCAGAGAGACATACCACCTGGAGGTCATGCAGAACACAGCTGTAAGAACGACGGCGGTGAATACGAACACGAATAATGGTCGCAGAAAGCTGTAAGACGCACACCATTTGCAGATGCACTGATGTGTGTATATTCCTACGTAGATGACTAGAAAACAGCACTGGTAACGGCATAACACATCCTTGGTACGCGCGTTGTATCGGGTCGAAGTGTGGACGTGAGGGGAGGCTAGGTACCCGAGAAATGCCCCAAGACGTGCGTGGTATCCCACCCGACGGGTTGGGTCGCGTTGACGCTAAGGCTAGGGAGTACGGGGGCATTGCTGCGGGGGCCTGTGCCCCCCACATATGCAGCAAAGTAAGATTTGCACTGTATCCAGAGCCTCCTAAATTAGCCTTCTCCCGGTTTACCTATGAAAAATTTCACACAGAGCAAAGTCAAACCCTGTACGATTTCACACAAGGGTACCAAGTTGTCCACCGGGAAATATCCGTCACGGCACTCAGCGCCTTTCTGGATGGGCTTAGGCGTACAGCCGGACTTTGTCAAATCTCGCACCAAAGTGCGTTTTTGCGGCAATGTTTTTTCACCGGGAAATACACTCCGAGACATTCGCACCACTTTGGATGAGCGAAGACGTGCGGGCGTGTTCTGTCCGGCTCCTGCAAGGCTTCTCTTTGGAACTGCTCAACGGTACATGCGCGATGCATATTCTGCGTCACCTGCCATATTTTGAAAACTGTCTTCCGCAGACATTTACCCTTAACGTCCTCCCATTGTTTAAGGCGCAAAGTGGGACAAGAACCCCCACCCAACAAAAAGGAAATAAAGGTAAAAAAGCCGGAGACTGACAGCGCGGGCGGCTTTTCACGTCAGATATGCCGTTTATCTTCCTTTGAAACGTCCAGCCAAAACATGGCTGCAAAAGCAAGGAACAAATAGAAAGTGAAAACGTTGGGAGCCTAAAGCATGTCCTCAGTGTTCGGAAGCTGACTAATGGATGACACTAATTTCAGCACGGATATTATGTAAGAGAAAAGAAATTAAAAGAACATCACTTCAGATGTTTTATCAGCAGAGTAGCTACAAATTAATGATACAGAAAGTTCTAGGGTCTCCTCTGTACCAAAATACAAATATGCAAGACGTTGCAACATCCGATTTTGGCTGCAAAAGTCAAAATACTGAAATTTGTGCCTTCTTGTAAAAACACACAGAATGTACATTCTGTATGTTTTTACAAGAAGACACAAATTCTCAAGGTGGATGTGGCTAAATTACATTCCACACTTTTCCTCCCATTATTTCTTTCTTCGAGGCAGCTATGTGTCGGTCATCTGCATTTGCGAACACCATTGCATAACTTTTGCAAAAACGCACCTTGACGTGAACTGTGCCGGCAATATCACATTTTTTATTCCAAATTAAAAGAAATGATGGAAAATAAAGCACTGAACACATTCTTTCTTAACTTGTATGCAGGACACTTTGCAAAGAGCAGAATGGTGGAACCAAATAAGTGGAAAGAGTCAATTAACATGGCCACTCCTCTAGCAAAGAAAGGCCAGCTCTCATGCAGGGCAGAGGACAAAACGCTTCAACACAGCCCAGCCCCCCAAAGACAGCTTAAAGTTCCTGGGTCTCACAATGAGAAAAACAAAGCATCGGTGCAGAGACAATAAGCACAAGCTCAAAAGTATTGGCACATTAGGTCAGCTTGCAGAGTCCCACTTTCATCTCTTGCTGCTCTTGATGTAATGCTTTTCTTGCAGGAGTTTTCTGTAAAGTGCAATGTAACGCGCTGCATTCCGCGTGTGCGGAATGATGACGTCGTTACAGAATGTGACTTTGTCCTTGAGGGAGGGCTTCAGGTGGGGCAACTGCAGCATCCGCAGGAAAGCCAAGACGAAGGAGTAGCAGTTGCGACTGCGTTCGTCGTACCTGCTCGGAAAAATATTGGGCAGGTTCAGTGCTGTCCCAGAGCAGCTACTACCAAACAACACCGTAGAAGGCAGTCGTAATCGATAGTGGGTGCTTATAAACATGAGCATAATGTGTCTTTGGGCCTGTTTTGCTACTAGACGAATCAAGTTCTGACTGCAAAAATAAAAGGTTACCCCAATTAATGATGAACATACACAAGGTATGTCTATTGCACAGTGGGAACTGAGATACAAGTACCAGGACATTTCTCTACCCACAAGTTATTACCCACAAATGTGCAGAGCTTAGCAAAACACTCACTTAGCACTGGACCATTCGTCGTCTTGACTTTCAATGATGTCTATCGTGTAGTCCCAGAACTCGTGCCAAGAACTGTTGTGACAGCTGATGATGGGGACGACAACGCATTGCTGCCACGCAGACGACTCTCCTATCTTCAAGCCCTCACTTCCGTACTCGTAAACTTTGCCTGCAAACGAGGGTCACCGATTCAGCTCCAAAAGGCAAAAATGAACACACTTCTTCCTCAAAGTTTGTGATGAGGAAAGATGAAAAGGCCACATAGGGTAGTACGTGTTGGTGACCCAATAAAGACTAGAAACCATGTTCAGTGTGAGCCGAGGTAACCATAATGTTTGATGTATTATTCTTTTCTTAATGCATGTTTAGATTATAACAGGCCCTTTGTGTTCATGTGATCAAACTGACAAAGTTTTACTCATTTGCCTAAATTTCCGACGGCAGTATGGCTAGACCTGCTGGCATAGTGCATGAAGTTGTCTTAAACAAGCTGGCAACTTAATACTCAGAATGTGCACCAAGAAGCCGCACAAGAAAGCGATGTAAGTGAATCACATTTTCTAGTTTCACACAATCTGCGAACAGCTCTACAGTTGAATGCTTATATGTTTCCCTACATAAACATTGAGTTACAAGTGAGAGCGATCGAAATGACATACCTTTAGAGTTCGTGATGCCCGTGTGGAGATCCGATGTGCTGGAATACTGGCTGCAATACACACATATAGTCCCAATGTATTACACATTCCCATTAACGGGGCGCTTCGGAACCTTCCGAGCGATACTCACTTTAGAAAGTCGCCGCTCGACGGTCGGATCACGACGCAGCAAGGCGAATACTTGGCTTCTTTGAACGGATACGGGATTCTAAACGGAGGGACACGCAGTTCAACGTCTTGCAGCTCCAAGCCACAAATGGGACAGTCGGATGGCACTTGGAGGCACAAAATATTGGCCTTTTCGCAGTGCTGGAAGCACAGGACCGCTGTATCCTCGGTGCGCATCTCGTCCGTCTGCCACTAACCGCCGTCCACGAGTGGAAAGCTGTCCACAAGTGGGTTAGGAGCACACCAAAACATTGTTAGTTCAAGTTCTGGGTCGGTGACCCGATTTCGTTACTTGCTTATTACGAGCATCGAACAGTTGCCGCAGACGGACAGAGGAAAGTCACGTTCGCACTCAGTCTTGTTTGGAACCAAGATAACCATGACGACCGGGGGAGGGCGCCTCATCGTTTCTCTCGGTCGGTCGACGAGGTGTCGGCAGATGGCACTATGCTTCGCTATAATACTAATACCTAATATGCTATAATTATTCTACAGAACATGAGAACATTAACCATGATATGTGCCATTGAAGTCTTCTTCCAGTACTGACATTGTGAAGTATAAATGTGAGAGGTGGTAAACCACAACCAGGCATTGCTTAACGCAGACAAGCAGACGACGTTATTTCACATTTATTACTGGTACGACAGACCACATCACCCCGCGAGCTGAACGTACACCTGAGAACAGAGATGATGACTGGGTGAAATCGTGATCCCAATGCGGCTTAATAATTACGTTACGTCACACGCGACCCATGACGAGACATCAATGCTAACGCGCGTGTCACTGTCCCCTCGTAACCTTAATGATGCGCCGCTGTTGTTGATGGACTTTGCTCTCAGTCGCCCTCTAATCATCATCAGGCGCAACGCTTTGGCCCCATGGCCTACTTCATTGCTGACGCATTTAGCATCTCTCCATTCATCGCGCCCATAAAGTGAGAAGGAAACCCCGTTATTGCTTTGTACGTAAACAAATGTGTAGCCCGAGCTGGTGGTGTTTGGTGGCCTACACTTGCATTGAAGCCACATCAACATGCACTTTCTTCCCGTGGGGAGAACTGGTGTGTCAGAGCACGTGATCGCCTTCAGTGCTACGTCACGACAACGTCAGTATCGAAATGAAGAGATCGGGTTTTTCTATATGACAACTGCCGTCTCGGAGATTCCAGTTCAATTGCACGACAGTTCTTGGAGCCATCGGTTTTACGCAAGTTGTTATGCGAGCGTATCGCACTGCCTACTGGGGCAGGTGGTACGACACGGCACGACGATGAAATTGTGATGCTTTGTGGCGATAAAATGGTGGTGCTGTAGATACTGCTTGCTGCAGTGAGTTTCGCTCACGGGCATTGTCCCCAATATAATAACATTAGATAAGAAGCTATACGCCACCTAAACATATTAATGCTACATACGCAAATCGCATTATGTTTTAAGAAAAACCTTGTGTACTTCGTTGCTAAACCTCTAACGACTGCGCGTTCTGAATCTAATTTTAAGCGGTATTTCTTCATTCAATAAACTTCGTAAAGAAAGGCAGAAGGCATACTCTGACCTTTTCACGCTTCGTACGCTACTGACAGAAATGTCTGAATGCTCTGTAGTTCCCACCAAAACACCGCTTCTACACGTAGACGAAACATAACAACGGCAAACCCACAACAACGGCGCAGCGCGCGGTAGCAGACGACACAAACAGCGTCGGCGCCCCAGCATTTCACACTAGAAAAAAGAAACGAAAGCAATAAAGTACGCGTGGGTCGTTCACGTGCTGCCCCATCGCCAATATCCCGGGGCCATAAGTAGTTCGGAGAACTCCCCGACCAAAAACATGTATCAACAGGAATATCATGCAACACCCGGTACCACTCCATCAACTGGCTCAGTACCAGAAACCGAGTTTAGGGGTAAAGCCCAATGGTAAGGATAACGGTGTAAAACGATAAGAATGCTTGGAGGAAGATGAATAAATGATGAAGGCAAGACCTCTGAGCAGGTGAAGGAAGGTGGTCGAGGGGGGAGAGGAAAGGGTAGCGTTCGAAGGGCGAGCGCGACGATCGCTGCCTGCATTCCCTCATGTCCACTCTCAGGATGAGTTCCAAGTGCGTGCTTTCGCTGCTTCTCGGATAGTATCGTCAACGGAGACAGCTCCCATTCATCTGACGGCGGGTACAGGTACGAAAGTAACAATGTCATTTCACGAGGAAGTCTCGCCTAAGATCGTAGCGCTCAGTGTCTGAGGATGTAAGGAGCTTGTGTCGTAAGTCGCAGACGTAGGATTTTTTTTTTTTTTTTTCGGCGTGAAAGTTGCACCGTGTGTAATGATAGGTTCCGTGTGATTGTTGTCGGTTCCGGGGAGACGGAAAAAGCTGGAAATAGCTGCGACAAATGTAATGGCCACGTCGGAACCTAGATGACTGAAGTTCCGATTGCAAGTTTACGAAGAGGCAGTGGTTGCTACAGCTGTTGTACATCGATTGTAGGCCAAGACTTTTTCATTAGCCGTACTCATGCGCTACCGAAAGGCGTGGGAGATCCTTCCTAGGAATCCCCCAGAATAATATGTTCTACCAAGTATCTACCAAGTCCTCCTTTAATACCATAGTAATTACGAGCTATACCGTGTATTTTTAGAGGTAAAGAACTACACCCAAAAACAAAATTTCCTCTGGAAAGGAGAATTGCATATCCTTTTCGGACCGAGATACAACTTGGCGCGAAAAACGGTTCATGCGTTCTGGGCACAACTTCTTTGGGAATTGGCGCCAGTATACGCAATGTATTGAACGGCAGCCTCTCCTCCGTTCGACACAAATTCAACGTGTGCATCAATTTCCACATTTCTATCAATTTTGTAGATATGCCTCGAACCGGTGACCGTCAGTCCAAAGGCCTGCGCACAAAGCGTCGTGAGAGGAAGGTACGCTCTCACATTACCGAAAGCAACTGTTCGTTATTGCGGTCCGAGCACGTATTGGAGCACGGAATGCACGTGATATCGAGTACGGAGATCGTCTGCATCCTTTGTGTCGCTAGGCAGATCACTGAGAGAAAGAAACCTTCCAGATGTAGACCGCTGATTTTTCGAAGCGATCGTTCAAGGACTCTTCAAGCGTCATCTATACACCTGTTCCAATCACTCTTTACACACTTGGAATATCACGTCCGTAACGGATCAGGCGTCATAACAACAACTTTTGCATAGAAAACCCTAAAGAAATGATTTCTTTCGAAGCCAGCGTCCGTCTTCAACACGCAAACTTTTCGTCGGCCGTTGAAAAAAAAAAAAAAAGAGAGAGAGAAGGGGAATTACGGCAGCGCCAACTGAATGTGACAAAAATAAATAAATAAAACCCTGTCTCCTGCAGCACAGAGTACTGGGAAGTTATCGTCCGTCCGTTACGCTTCCCTCCAACAACCGTCGCCCGTCAGTATAGTTTGACAATCGGTGGCCATAGGAGCGGAAGAATTCGCTGCTCATCCATACGCGAGAGCGATGCGATATAGCAGATTATTTGGGAGAATTTCCGCACAGCCGATCCGAATCCGTAACGATGACTTTTGATGGCAGCGCGCAAAATGCACGGACGACGTGACCTTGAAATCGCCACCGGGATCCCAAACGGCTGTCCTTCCATCGTCACTACCGTGCAGTTGGCTCCATCAACTTCCTGCACGACGGCCTTCAGTCACCCTTTCAATTTAAAAAGAAGGCAGGTAGAAGCACGTTTGGGTATGCTTCTAAGTGTTCGGATTGCCGCCGCCGCTCAAGGCGTTAGCTGTTGACACGAAATGAATCTTCCATATCGGGAACAAGGTTCGTTTTATGCTAAGCAATTTTCAGAGACCCACAAACACTGCGCAGTTGCAGACGAAGCGAACGCCAAAGCTGTCAAGAGAATTATTTGTCGTTTCTTTTCTTTTGTTCATTACTTTCGGGAAGCACAACGCTTTACCCGTACGAAGCCGAGCAGATGATGTCCTAATACAAGGAAATGAACCCAAACGACAATAACAGACGAGCTGAAATGTGGAGAAAGACTGATGACAACAATAGTTTCAACTTTGGCGGGAAAACTGCGATAAGGAGACATGTCGATTCAAGTAATTGCCTTGGGGTTGTTTCTTTAAGCGTGTCGCAATCTTTAACGCCCTGAGTGTGATCAAGCGATGAATACGAAACGAGACAGGAATAAAAATACGGTGCAGAAAAATAAGAAATCGGGACGAATGACAAAAGGAAAATAGTTTGCTTCTTCCCCTGTACGTTTCAAAAATGCGCATGTTTCAAGTCGGTAGTGCAGTTAAGAGTGTACTCTAGTACAGCTCAATTGAGCAAAGACGGTACTGGAATTAAACCTTTCAAGGTAGCGGTCACGGATTTCGTAAGATCTCCTTCTCAACTTTTCCATGCGGTACATAATCTCTAAAAAATTGACAATAAGTTACCTACCAGTGCCTAAACGTGGGTTATACATACACACAATGAATCGTATACGTTTTCGGCAGTTTGTGAGTATGGACCACCATACACTATTTGGGAGTGAGACTAAAGAGTCACGTGACTACGTTATTTACATTGTGGGTCGCCGTGCCCTTCTAAGAGGAATTGCCGATTTTCCCACAGCGATTTCCCGCTTCTATCGCGATCGACACCGGATTGTTTGCTGTGCGGTTAATCTTGAAACATCCAAGGATAGGTACCCGAGACTGGAGGAAGCGAGCGTGGTGCAGTACTGTGTGAAAGATCAGCGACCGCAGTTCTGGTGGACATAATCGAATATGCGTAGGTGGAAAACGATGCAATATTAAATTTTTGTGTTGTGAGGTATGGAGAAGTTGGCTGGAAGCTACGTCGGGATGGTGCTCCGAAGCCTGCAAGAGATGTCGACAGCATGTCTTACTTTGTCTCTGCTTCCTGAGGGAAATATGGACTGACCGCCATGTTCTGTCCCAGGCGCCTGTCCATGGATGCCTTAAAATTTACCTGACGAATAAAAAAAATTAGATATCGATTGCGACAGAAGCGCCATCCGACAATAAAAGCTTAGAAATGAAACTTTTCAAATATATAAAAAAATAATGAAAAAACGGAGATACAATGAGTCTTCACTGCTTAGAAAACAGAAAGGAAAGGATGACATACCCAAGAAGGAAAGATTATTGGGATGATTATTTTATTCTGTCATTGTCACTCATTACGGCGTTCTCCTCGATGCGAGCCGGTAAGCGTGTAATGTTGCTCGAGTACGCAGCATTCCTAATGCAGTCACTCATTGATTATTCCAATTACCGTGAATCACCGGAAGAAGAAAAGTTGACCTCTGGAGGGCCAAGGTGCGATGCCCGGTTAAACTGATGCACGGGAATTCGACAAACTCGTATGTGATGTCGGAAAACTTCTTACTTTCTTCTTTTGCAGCCTTTTTGCTCTGGATTGGATTGGATCGGATCAAATTGGAATGGATTTATTATTGCCGGTTTCAGGTTAATGTGTATGAGCTATGAGGATATAAGATATACATGATCTAGGTCCACCGCTACTGAGGTCAACTGTGTGAACCGCGTAGAATACACTAATAGCGGATAATCGGGCCGTTCTCCATACTCTGCAACTTTTCTTCGATAGCACTTTGTATGTAGAGGGATTAAAACAGGCTCTTCTCCAAACCGGACATACTATGGAGAAACAGGTTAAAGACCTCGAAGCCGGAGCTGTTGTCGACGGGACTGCGATTAAACTGATATGTTAACGGTGGCGAATCCGGGAGAAAAAATAAGAAAAAAAAAAAAAGCTTTTTCTGACTGATAGTCAAGTAACATGACTTAGGATAAACGGGGTATTGGAGTTTAAAACTTAAACGCGAAATTAGTCACGGCGCCAAACCAAGAGCCCCGAAATCGTCTTAAGTGCAGCGTTGATGATGTTGCTAATCACGTGGTCTGACCACGACACTAAACATATATGTGGTACACATGGTCCATGTCGAGCAGGACTTTCGTTTGCGGAACAGCCACAAGTCGGTTGTATGTGGCGAAGTCTTCAATGTTGTAACATGTTATGAGGTGCGATATCTTGCAAACATTCTCGGTGTGTACCGCTGTGTTATGGTAATTGTGATAATTTGTGGCTTTACGGGCAATAGCTAGATGGTAAACCTTTTAAGCTTCTGAAAATTATTTCGGTCATGCACTGATGGTTGAGGATATCTGCACATACGTGGTGGCGGTCGGGTCCCGAGCAAGAACCACGTGACGTTAAAGAGAAAAACTACATTGTCGTCTGTTTGGGCGATTCCACTTGCTCATCGTGACTCAACAAAAATGTTTAATGAACACAATGTTCCATTAATCCATTACTTAGAAATCCATCCTGACGGCTGCCGCGAGCTTTTTCACAATGAAGAAATACGGCAAACAGTGCCCTTTACAATAAGTAGCAAACGCCTGAAGCACTGAACGGTGCAGCTGTCACGCTACTCTATCCATATGTCTGCGATGCTATACACTCGACAGTTGTCTTGCCGTATAGGGAGCAGAAGCAATTTCAAACTCGCCCTCGTGTAAGACACAGTACCGAATTCAAGCCAGTTTCCAAATCTGACAGTGTCAAAAGCATTTCCTTTTGCCCCATGTGACCCTTTTGTTGTCTGCGCTTTTACATTAGGCAGTCCTGGAAAAGCCATTCAGCTTCTACAGAAACAGCCGTCGATGTGTCAACATGGCAACATTTGTCTGCTCAACAGCTGAGAGTACAACCCAGACATCTGGATCCTGATCAGGAGGACCTGTTGTGCCATCGTTTCCAACATGACTCAGTATGGTAAGTGGCCAAAAACCGCCTCTTCACTCGGTGGATGCACTTGTCACTGTTACTTCGTAAGGACATGGAACTATAAAAGGGTGTATAGAGGTAAGAAACTTCCTTATCTGTAGCTATGGCGGTATAGAACAAAACAAGGGTAGCGTGCAAACGCAATAACAGCTCTCAGGAAATGTATGTTTACAAAAGAGCCGCGCTTTGAGATTCAAGGTAGGCAAACAGATGTCATCACTGTATGCTTTCGCAAAGAAGGCGTTGTACTTCTGTCGTAAGACTTTTTCCCTTCATGAGGTCAACTTTTCTGACCTACAGGATATCCGCACCGTAGAATTGGCCGCGAAAAATTTGGCTGTCCCACTTACTTCGTTTTAGTTGACTTCGCTTAGTTCAAATCTTGCACTCCCTTAACGCGGACTTCAATCATCACCGATTTTGTCCCCAATACTTGTTTTTCACTTTGCTATTTTAAGCGGACGGTCAGCCTTTAGTGTAGGTGAAAGCAAGTTGCGCTCAAGTAACCGCTCACTCCCTGTCCGCTTGGTCAAAACTGAAACTGCACGTGCTTCCTGCACCACAGGGTCGAAAAATCATATGCAAATGGCATGAAAAGAGGGTATTTTTAGCTAGTATTCCAAGTTTCAGTTGCCCTTTGAACTTAATTTGCGTATTAGACAACAAGCGCGTGATAAATCGAAGCCCGTGCTCATTTCGGTCGCAAGTATAGCCATAGGCTTTCGCTAGGAGCCGCTGGCAATAAATACCGCCTACCTCGGTAAACCCATACTCAAAAAATTACATCAGTGTATCTTAGTCAATGAGCCACAGGAGAGCAGAATGATGCATCCCATCTATAACATCCGACATGTCATGTTTGCCATTCGAATGAAATAGTGTCTCCTGACAGTATTTTAAATCAATAGCTAAATAGAAAAATAAAAAAGGACACCGTGTATAAAGGGATAAAATATTTCGTAGATGGCGAATTTCAGAAAGAATTGTTCGTATTTAGCAGAGTTTTATGTCAGGCACTACATCGCACCACGAAAACGTGACCAGTGGTATTATCAATTAATTAAATTAATAAGTAAATAAAAACGAAGAGGGAAGCGTTTGATCCTAGTGAATCGCACTGACAAACATGACTTTCAAGTTTCAACAAGCGACCCTGTCTTCGTATCTTGTCTCGATGTCTTGCGTATCTTGCGACATATTGACGGAACACACTGATGAAGCCGTCAGCCGATATGAGCTGAGAATCCACGATAACACCATTCCCATCAGACATCGTGTCGACGGCTCAGTGTTGGTTGAAGCATATGCGCACGAGCT
>JARGYV010115282.1:0-11044 GCA_029532675.1 Ornithodoros moubata | reverse complement strand
TTCAGTGTAAGAGGTGGATCGGACAAGCAGACATCATAGAGGGGCAACATGCTCGACCTGACTGATACTGACTGGAGCTTCGGACCAAGCCAGGGAGCGCCAAGGCTAGAGAATGTGGATGCTTGATTTCACACGACATTCCAAACTGCTCTCTCATTTTGTGGGGACAAAACAGTTTTTAGAGCCAGCCAGCCAGCCAGCCAGTAGCATTTGGAATGAATGGTGTCTGTGTCGGGTGGGTTGGATTGGTAACGCACTAGGGTACAAGATGGCGGCCCCTGTCATTTGATGCTGGGAATAGGCAGAAATACATGAAAAAATGGCGGACTTTGGGCCATTTGCCGTCACCACGTCGTTTCGGCTTTTGCAGCGTCTAGCAGCGTACTGTAGCGAAACTAGCTTCCTTGTCGAGACGCTGGGTTTGAGGGTGCCCCTATTCAACCCGGACGTCCGCTATGTTGTTGTTCATTGTGACGTCATCACCTCATCAGTTTCGGTATCGGAAAATATTATTTTTCGCCGCAAATAAGCAGAACTCTGAAACACGAGTTATATGCGAAGTTCGCAGGGTGCTGCCGATTCATTTCATACATTTATTACATATTTTTTGGAACGATCTGTCGCAACCCCTTAAAACAAAATTTGGCGCCCCGGGTCCGTTAAAAAAATACGACCTGCATTTATGCTGTGCATGTGGTAAAAGCAGTGCCCTAAGGAATTTTCACACAGATATGACAAACAAATTTCCCACGCATTCAAATTTATTTTCTTTGACAATTCAAGTATCAAATTATCACGTAATAAATAATGATACATATGTACACAAATACTTACAAAACAATTACAGCCAGCTGCATCGTTGTGCAGAACTAACACACCAACTCTTTCACAATTGTTTTTACTTCATTTGACACAGCACGATAACTCTGCATTATGACGACTGTGCTTCGCACAGCTGCTCGCCAAATGTTTCAGTACAAGCATTTGCCTGTCACACTGGCTACAAACACCAAGCTTGCATCAAAATTGCTTCCAGTACATCACACAAATTTCTTCGACAAACTCTCTCAACCTAAACACGTTACGATTTAGGCAGGAGTTGTTGAGCAGCACATGGCTCAGGGCACACACATTACACCATTACACTAGTGTACGCTTTAGATGCCTGATCTTATGTGATGCAAGAAGTTACAGGCCAATGTGCAACGCTTGTCTCCATCCCGGTTGCAAATGCGAAGCCCTTCATTGTTTCTTGTATGCTTCCAAGGTCTAGTTCAAGCACTCATTTACCAAAGTGCTGCAAGACTCGCGACTGGAAGTTACATCTGAGAAGGCTCTGCAGCCATGACGTAGAGTGCACCGCCTCTTGCTGCCAACATGCCTTTGCAATGAGGCGTCAGACTATGAAAACCAGGTGAAGCACCACACTTCGGATTAACTGGAACTGGAGCAGCTTTCAACCACCTGAAATAAGATAAGCAAATCATTGTGGTCATTCAGCCCTCCAGACAAGCTATTAAAGGAATGTCAGGCAAGAAAACAACAGCAATTTCGTGAAACACTCAACTCTGAACAGGGGCCGTTTACAATAGATTCAGTAAGTACTTGCCTTTTTGGGCATCGCTTAGAATCCAGACTCTCAAGTCTAAGCAAGCACCTTTATCTTTGCACTTATTCATGATAACTTGGTACAAAAACATTTATATCTCAACTGAGTCCAAGTAACTGAGTCTCAACCACAAAGGCAGCGAAATCAGAACATACTGTTCCTCAGTCTGCAAAATCTCCGCTGCAACACAGGCCCAGATGCTTTACACAAGTTTAATATGAGCCGGGCTTTAACAGCCCTTCATGTAAGGTTTCACTGTTGACAGAGAGCACATGAAAAGTGCTAATGTGCATAATCATTCGAATTTAATCTCGCACAAAAATACAGACCACAGAACGTACCGATATGAGGTTATCCAATCCAGTTAAATAGCCATCTTCGTGGTTTCCAAGAACCCACGAAGACCTGTGACTGACTGATTTCCCTTCAGGTACAGGGACCGTCTTGGCAAAGTCAATCATCCACACACCAGCTTTCCAGCCATCGTGGATGATGAGTAGACTACTACCAATAACCTGTGAAAGGAAATCAAGTTCCATCAGATTCCATGGAAAGATACCGCCCCCACAAAAAAGGCTTTCGATCCCACGACCACAAAGAATTTAGCAATTTTCTGCAACACTCACCTCGTGCTTCATTAGGAACTTTGAGGACTCTATCTTCTGCCTGAGTGTCTTAAACCTTTCGAGGAGCTGCTTGTGAACGTGGGGGTTGTTGCCGAGGAATTTCTTCATGACTGCAGTGACTTGCTCCCTCGTTTTAACATGCTTCAGGTCATTCATAGGCTCTCCCCCAGCAGCCTTGAAGCCCTCTATCCGGAACCCAAGAGTGGAAGATGAGCTGAGGTTTTCTCTGAACTGCAAGCAACGAAACAGACGTACCAGTTAGTACACTGGGAGAGCCGCTGCCAACACTTTTTGTCTTTGCACGCTACAACTCCTGGCTTCAACTCGTCCATATTCTCTCACCTGCATGTAACGCAATTTGGTGATGGCTTTGGCATTCTGTTCCTCGGTTGTTGGAGCCAGTGGGTCGACCTTGATCATCTTCTCGTACAGGTCTGTGCGAGATTTGTTGTTCTGGACCTCGGATTCCAGGAACGTTCGTGTACCCATTTTGACATCCATAATACATGGGTTGTGAAAGTTCTGCAGCAGGTCTTGCATTTCAATAAAGTCTGGACATGTTCTGTCAAGGTAATATCGCCCACCACATACAAACGATCTCGAGCATTCCAGTGGACATTAATGTGATAAGACACAGTATAGTTTGTCTGTGAAGAAAGGATACGTTCGCCATGGTATTCTATGTCTCTGTAGAACCGTGGAACCATGTCAGCAAGGTTGTCTTTCATCAGAGATTCGTATGCCTGCACTTCCTGATTGTCACCTGTACACTTTTTCCATATTGTTCCAGGGCCAGCTGGAGCAAAGGCACCTGCAAAGAAGCCATGAAGTATGAATGTTTACACAACCACACAGGTAGTGAGCTCATTCTAAACGAAGCAAGGTAACACCTAACCTACCCTCATGACCAGAAAGCTGCACCCAGCTATTTGACTTGTTCTTCAGTAAGATATCACTGGCAGGAGCAGTAAGGTCCAATGCATTCTGGAAGAGGAACACACGATTGATAACCATGTCATAAATTGTGAAATCTCAGACGAAAACTGATCACAAAAGTAGCTAATGAGCAACTAAAGACTCTTAAAAACATCTCGTACCAGTGCTAGCAGCTGCAACAGTGTTAGGTCCTGTGGCTCAACATTTTCGAGGTTCAGTTCGTCCAGTGATGGTGTACTGACACAGAGGCCATTGGAGCTGACATCTGAGGACCTTCTCGAGCCAAACACGCTTCGCCCTATCTGCTTCCATCGTTTTGGTATCTTTTTAGAATTTTTGGAAGAGCCATTACTGATGTTCTTTCTCTTCTCCTGAAGTATGTTTGTCAGCTCCTTGGCTTTGAGGTCACCAGCGGAAGCAGCCTGTAACCAAAGAAAACAGCAAACACAACATGAGTGACAGCCATGAAGAAACCGTTTTCAATATGTATATTCGTTACTCTCAGACTGCTGCCAGAAGCCAACTCGAAAATGGCGGCACTGCGCGCGCGCGCATGGCGCATAAGGTTACACGGGGCAGAAAAGTCGAGCGCATCAACAACGCGGGAGTAGCTTGTAGGTTAAATTCGAAGGGATGATAGTTATAGCAGCGCTACATGTGCGTTTAGCATGATAAATTATCTATCCACTCGACAGCTCGCTCACGAAAGTGGTCGTTGAATGGAAAAGCGCCGCGCAACCGAAAACGATAGGCAGCAGGTTCCAAAAACACGTTTACGTGAGGAAAAAAAAAAAAAAGAAAAGAAAAAAAGAAACACCACTAGGAGTGGTGGAATTCTGGCACCAAGTGGAGAAAGGGGAAATCCCTATTTCTCGCCGCACCACTTATCTGTGAACACGACGTAACCATACATTATCCGGCACATATTAAGCAATATCCCTGTAGGCAGCCCAAGCCAGTACGAACGAAAGGAAAATGTAGCACCAGCAGATTAGAGCTTATCTATATACCCATCTCCGAAGGTTCCCATGGTTGCTCGAAAAAAATTCCCGCACGTTTCATTACCGTTATTACATGAACTACAGGAAAATCGGCTCTGTAAATCAGTGCCACGACCTTCACATGGAACAGGATCTGGACGATCCTCGGCTCACTGACGTATACTAGCCGGACCCTGTTCAGCTGGAACACGTCATCGAGGCCAGACAGCGACAAGCCCCAGCGTACAGAGTAGGAATCGACGGGAAGAAGCGAATCGCAGACCACAATTACAGCTTCCGTGCATGATAGAGCCACGGGTCTTTCCTGCGACATCCTGCTGATAAATTAACACTGACCTCACGACAGACCGCATCCATGCAGGTCCACCTCAAACGATGTCCAACTCTTACAAGCATCGCGGACTGCCAAAGAGGCATGCGGCTCGCATTCTCTTCATCTACACATCACCTAGCGGTGCCGGCGCTTGTAAGTATTAGCTAATCAACGCCCTTCGATCTCCGGATAACGTACAGCGAAAGACCCGAGAATTCTTCCCGATCGGCACGAAAGAGAGAGTGTCGCTCTGCGAGCATATAGCGAGGTGCAGTTCATTCAGAAAGGATTTCACTACCTAATCAAAGCAACAGGATACTGCGGCGCCAGCAGTAAAGATCTGTCCAAACGGAAGTAGAGCCACCAACAGTGTGACTGAAATAGGAGAAAGCGCCGTTACGAAAGTGCGTGTGACGTCAACGGCAGCCGACGCATGGCGCAGTGCTGATGACGACCACGGTATCGCAAATTAAACAGACGGAACAATAGCAGGATTAACCAACAGGCGATAGATCGCAGATGCGACACGTGGTCTGCCTTATACATTGAAATAGTATCATAAGCAAACGACAGGTGAGTTTGTTGTTATTTTCTGTCTGGCTAGGGCGCCTCGAAAAACACGCCAGTGAATAGGTACATTTGTTCTTCGCACAGTGCGAGCCACCTAGCTGCTGGAGAGAAAGGCTAACTAACTGCGTATGGTTCATTCGAAAAAGATTTCTGGAACGTAATCGCAACGGACACCCAACCGCTGCCCAATAACAACCGCCGTCTCTTCTTAGCATAGCTACTGCTTTCTTCCACAACAAAGAACTGCCGGTAATCTTGGCCTCCAGAGCACGTCTTGACGTTCTATTACCTTGCACGCTTTCTACGAAAGGCTGGCAAAGTCTTTGTGCGCGGGTACAATTTGTCGACAACAATACTTCGATACATCTCTGTCAAGACTTGTATTCCGAAGCGGACAGCACGAAGGACGCCCTTGACGGAAGGTATATCGATTACCACGGTGCAGCGCTGGCAAAACAATGTTCCACGGTGCACTTGAACTGCGCGCGCACTACAAGGATAAAGAACCTGTCTAGATGGGAAGCATGGTCAAGCGGCTACTACATAGTTATTTGGGTGAAAGCTGATGGGTCAGAACCGTATGGATACAGACCGTCACGATCGGGTCAGCACTATCACGAGGCCAAACGCTATGATCAAGCCGGGAAGAAAAAAGCTCATGACATCAAAACTATGAGGCGAGTTGTCAGACTTTTTTCACCATGTCACACTCACAATTTTGAAGTCATGACTGCTCATAGCATAAACAAATAAGCATGAGATGATAGGGTCGCACAGTACGGGGCCACCTGCTTGACGTTTCGACTACACGCCGCTCGGCAGTGGTGATTAAGCTCGCATAAGACTTGTAAATAAACAATACTCAGCGCTAAGAAAAATAACAAATCTAGCCATCGAATTCCCACACGAAACGAGATCTCAGCATCCGCATCAAAGAGAAATACTCGAGAACAATGGTCCGACTGGAACACTGTTCTCGGGCGACCAAGAGTGGCAAACTGGGGAGAGGCTCACCAGGGCTTCGAAGAGGGCTTTCATTGTACCGAAGACACGCCTTTGCAATGTGTCGATCCTGTGGTGGTCGAACTGAGTGACCGCGGTGGGCATGACTACTTAGCGATGCAAGAAAAGAAGGGCGCGCCACACACAGAAGAGGGGCACGGAACGATCAGGTGTGCGGTGTGCACAATGAGACGCAACCTTGACCGAGTCCTATTGTAGCTATGGGCACCATCTAATGCGGTTGAGACAATCCAGCACAGTTCCGGCTCGCAGTGCACACAAGCGAATGTTCACCGTTCCACAGTGAACCCCTCTTTTAACGCTCACACGCGCTCTGCCGCAAACCCAGAAACTCTCCGAAGGTCTCCCTACTCCGCGGGCTTTGACGTCATTGGTGGCGCGCGCGCGCCCTCGTGGACGGTGGCGACCCTATTACTCGCTAAGCCGTCCCATGTAAGTTCAGCTTTCCGAAAAATTGCAGACGAACCTGCGCCTCACACGCGAATTTAGGACACCTTGGGAGAGGCAGAAGGCTCGGCGTTACACGTCCCAGAAAAGTGACGTCAAAGAGTCCTACAAAACAGCTTATGCTATGACGGTATTACGGGAATCTGTGTCGCTGTCGCGCGTTTCCGTCTTCTGATTAGACTCCCGTAAAAGAGCGCGGACTTTGCGCACAACGTGATTCATAATCGCTCCTGTTGGCTGTATCACATGTTAGTGTATTTCCCGATGCAGGAGAAGCGGACAAATACGCACAAATTGATTTCATAGTGCGTGAAATAGATAAAGAGACTGCTTTCGTAAGGCCAATCATTCGTTCGCCCAGTGAGTTTAGCTTTTCTGAACTGCCACACATTCTCCATCAAAGACAGAATTTTCTGTATTTGGTGCCTAGTTCAAAAACGAAGCTTATCAGAGAAGCATACGAAACTTAAAAAAAAAAAACGCTACATAGGAAAAGTGCACGTCCTGTTCGCATTTTTTTTTTTTTTTTTCAGCTGCGCTTACCTACTTTCCCATAGCAGAGTACATCATTTAGCCCTGTTAAAGAGGACGCTTCGCAAAGACAAGTCTAACCTCGAGTCCCTAAACAGCTTAGCGAAGCTACTTAGTGACTCTGGTCTAACCCCCAGCTCTGTGGTGCACAACCTTTGACTGCCAGGAGCAATGATTTGATGCTCTTGCTTGCGCAAGGAGACATCGACTCCCCGTAGGAAATCGACGGCGGCACGGTGCGCTTGTGCTGCAATATAGACAAAAAGCGTGCGTGCGGACGGTGGTCCTCCCGACCAGTCAAGGATGTCCGTCTTCCGCTCACGAGTGGAGGAGGGAGAAGCATTGATCAGGCGGAAGAGATGAGTATCCCTCGCCGGTTGAATGAAGCGCGTAAATACTCGCAGGTCCTTACGCGACGAGTGCCACCTCGGAGCTCGCTAGGCGGTCGCCCTTGAATATATATATTTTTACATTTTTGCACAATTTCTTCTGCCAGAAAGTTACAGCAGCGGAACATGATACAGCTAGATTACTACTTCCGCCACCTGTGGCTGGACGTAGGATTTTCTTCGTCATTTTGTCCGTTACCGTACGGACAGTCTCCAGAACGTTTATTGCTCGTGTTAACGCGAGTCCCCTGCGAGCCCACTCGAACAAAGGCTCAAACTTCTGCCGTGTATCTAGAACCACACCTCTTAGAAACGGGATCTATTTCCGTGCAAAGATATCTAAACAATTTCTTGAAAAGAGGTAAATACTAAGATCGACTTTATAAGTATATATATATATATAATGTTGGCAACATTGCACGTCCGCCTAGCAACTAACCCCCTCTCCGAAGACGGTGCACGACTTGAATCGTGCTTCGCCCGAGGCCGGGTCGTATTGCTCAGACGTCATAAAGACACCAGATAGCGAACAAACGTCAGCTGAGCTTTCAGGACAGACGTGAACACCCAACTATTTTCGGAGCCTGCAGTACCGCGACATGAGCTGCAGAATCTGTCAACCTTAGAGTTAGCGCCTCCTGTAACCGAGAAGGGTGGGTGACGTCACGGAAGAGGAGTTACACAAAGCCTATAGCCGTGCTTCGAGCAGCTAACGAAAGTGCGAAAACGAGGAAACCTAAATCCTGAGAGCTTCTATGAATTATACACGACCGTTTGAGGAGATGATGAGTCATGGCGCTATCGAGTTCGGTGACGTCTTCCCCAAGCCAGCTACTGCCAACCAGCTCCGCTTGGCCGGCCAACCAATAACCGGACTGTATACGCCGTAATACGTGACTCATACGACTACTGCCCCTGAAGTTGCACCGCGAACCTGTCGGATCTGTATCACAGCGACTACGCTGTTTGGGGTTCGTAACAAACAAGCGGTATCGCGCCCACAAACAGGTCTGGCAACAAGCTTTCTCGCCTGCACTCTGAAATAAATTTTGGCAAGCGAATCGTACGTACCTTACCTCGTTATTTATGCATCGCACTGTGTACGCAAACGTTGATCTCGCCGTCATCCCCCAGTCAACGTCCAGAGACGGTAGTGCTGTTTTATGGTACTCGAGCACACCGATTTTCCGCCCTCGAACAGCCTATGCTTCGTTGTTTGCCTTCTCACATTGCCCACTCAATGACGCAGGTATACATGCTCCGCCAGGAATGACACATGCAGGAGTGACTGCTAGCCAAGAGCAAATCATGACGCCCTTATGGTCTCAACGGAAGCGTTTAAGGAAGTGTGGGCTCGTTTCACTCCTGGTTTCAGAACCAAATGCAACCACAGCAACAAAATATCCTCTCATGGACTCTTAAGCAACTTTTCATGTGACTGCGAGATGCCATCGTTGCTTCGAAGTCCACCTCACTCCTTGACGCTACAAAGACTACACGACGGGCACGAAAAATAGGATCAGAACAGTATCTTTGTACTCGTCCTTGTTTTGTGGACATGATCGGGAGGATCTGTGCCGCCCGGAGTCCTTTCTGATCAGACAGTTGAGAGTGTCTGTGCCTCTCCCGCTATACAACGGAATCGGACACGATCTTGGTGATCGGTGCCATGCGATTTGAGCTCCCCAGTTCACATGAAGTATCTCAATCGGGTCTCGCGACATAAAGCTTCGAATTACTAGCATTATTATAAGAACCGGACCACGAAGCTTGAATGCGAAAGTGAGCGAAACGATCCGACGTATGAAAAAGACCTTGCCCGGGACACGAAAGTGTTCCAGTTCACACTCGTTTCGACAGTCGAGGAAGCAAGTTCAGGGGAATCCATATACTCCATGTGTTGGTAAACAGCGGTAGCGCACTGAGTGTCATCAGGAGGCTTCCTCTGGAATGTGACCAGTGAAGGTGGTCCCTGGGTGAATAAGTGGAAGAATGCCCCCCAGCTCCGAAGGCTACGTGATTCGCTGCACGGCGCGAAACGGAGGGTGTCCAGCCAGAGACCTTGAGAAGTCCGATGCTGCTTTCCGGTCAGAGGCTTCGTACGACGTTGGATGGGTAGGGACGGGGATGCAGAGGTAATTGTTCGCGCATGCTGTAGCGGACGCGATCATCACGGAGCCCCGACGATGTATTCATATCCACTACTTCATCACCTGCAGGGGGATCATGCTGGTGGTGACCAGATACAACTGATGGCTACTGAAGACCATTTCTCGTAGCACCTGTCTGCGGGCACAGAATCGGTGAAGGAAACAGAGCCGTAACGGAATAAGCTCCACAGACCGAGTTGCGTGACCTAAACTGAACAGAAGCCGAGTGGTGTGGGAAAGCAAACAAGACTGAGCTCCGCACATTGTCAGAAGGCTTCCGGAGCCCCTGTGGCGGATGGTTAATAGTGCAACGGTACGATCACCTCTGCTCAGGCAAAAAAAAAAAAAAAAGGAAAAAAAGCTGAACGCTCGATCAGACTTTTGTTTCCAAGTCACTCACTCGAGTCGATTCCCAGCTTTGTGGCTGGCGTACGCATCAGCTTGGGGCTAAATTTGGCGAGGTGCATCTGATTAAAATAGCCTGGATCTACTTGTCTGCTCGCATCTGCTAGTATTAGCGCTGAACTAGACTGACTGCGATCGTATCAAATCAGGGTTACACTCGCTTTCGCGTGGGAACGGCCTCCACCAAGTTCAACCTCAAAAACTACACCCGGGTTGGTAAGCGACCACCAACTTAGACGTACACCTTGTGATCCAGTTACGACCATCGCGAACCTGCCAGTAGTTTTGTCCACATGACTAGAATTCTCCGCGAGAAGTGCAAGTAGTACACAGCTTGCTCATAAGGAACAAACAAAATAAATATCACGGCTGGGTGCAACATATTTTGTTTAAACGGTCTTGAACTCGTCCAGGAACTCAAGGGCACGAAGTTCAGGAAAAAGAGGTTCCGTGAAATTAAGTTTACACAAGATGGTGAAACTCCAAGATTATAAGTGCGACGGGGTACGCTGTGCTTCCATATAGCGCGGACGGAGTTCCTTCCGCGACCTCGATCGTTTGCACTGAACCTGACATTAGCAGCGGGTGGTGTACGTCGGTGCCAAACTGCGAAGCTTGCGTTGTTTTTCAGTTTCTTCTATCAGCGGAATCGATCATTCAAAGGACGTATCGCGACCCGATAACACGCTTTTAGTATCTTTCGGGGAACAGGAGCTTCTTCTGAGCTTCTTAGTGAGAGAGGAGAGTCTGAGAGAGGAGCTTCTTAGTGAACGCTTTTAGTAGCCGTGCTCTTTTCCAGCATGGAATCGTGACGACTACCGGCTTTTGCCAAAGAAAATTTCTGAACTCCGCTATCTGATGAGGTTCTCTTTGTTTTTCATTTCCTTTGTTGAAATGATGAAGACTGAATAAGCGCCCCAAGCGGCACAATGTACTGAAACTCGGGTGAAATAGGGGTGGACGGATGTATCAAGGTTGCTTTTGAAGTTCGCGGCACGTCAGAAAGACAGCGACAAAAAGACACCTGACGACCACCCCTATTGC
>JARGYV010115227.1:22251-38324 GCA_029532675.1 Ornithodoros moubata | reverse complement strand
CATCGTCATGAGACTCGTGCTCTCGCGCATTAAATTGGCTGTTGTCATACCGTTCAGTCGCCAGTGCATTCTGACTATCTGTCCCTCACAATATTGTTATTTAGTGGCAGTAGATCACATTCGTTCATAATAATGATACGAATAAAGCATTTAATTGATGGGACAGGAGTTGTGTTCTTTCCCATTATTAGATCGTTTCGAGCGCATTTGTTCGGAGATTAATTCTGTTTTTGTTAACTTTAGAAAATTCAAACCACGCATTGATTAACAGGCAAACACTGACGAACTTCGCGTAACGTTTGTCTGGAAAAGTAGCTATGCTATTGCTTTATAATTACTATAAGTGATGTACACACACGGATAAAAAAAATAAATATCAAACGTTGTACACACTCGCACAAAACATATAAATGTCAAACGCTGTGCACAAATACTGTTTTTCTTGCGATTTAAAGTCACAGGATAAAACAATAAGGAGATGTTTACAACTCTTTCGAACGTATCTTATTCGGTGGTGGTGGTGGTGGTGGTTGAATCGTTGAATGCTAGCCATTGCTGGCCTCCCCAGTGGTGGGCAACGTCAGGATTATTCGGGGGCGGTTTAGTGAAAAAAAAAAAAAAGACGGAAATATAAGACTGCGAGCCTGCGGCTGGCTTCTCCAGTACGATTAGTGAGTGTCGCTGTCACGATTATTCGGGTACGTAATTAGATGGTCCATTTAATGCACTGAAATTGCTTCTGTATTGCAGCTGTCACTGCCCTCCAGGCTTCAATGGCGAACGCTGCGAGATTAATATAGACGACTGCATTGACAACAAATGCGAGAACAACGCTACATGCATCGACCAGGTCGACGGATACGACTGCTTGTGCCCACCAGGCCACACAGGTAACGGTCGTACTTCTACAGAATCAAGGACTATCATTTCCACTCACAATATATTCGCAAAGATACGCGTGCTGGTTCTTAATGACGCCTTCTGTCTCAGGGCAATATTGCGAGAAAAAAATAAACTTCTGCAGCAAAGAATTTAATCCTTGCAAGAATGGGGCAACGTGCGTTGACCACACAACTCATTACACGTATGTAACACCTCTTTCGAAAAGCAATACTCAATCCTTGGATACCAGTTGATCTTTTTTTTTTTTTTTTTTNTTTTCGATGCATTTCAGGTGTGCATGCGCGGTGGGATTCACTGGTGACAACTGCACCGTCAACATAGATGACTGCAAAGAAAACCTCTGCGTCAACGGGGCCACTTGCGTCGACCAAGTCAATAGCTACAGGTGTCTCTGTCCCGCCGGTTTCACCGGCACGTTTTGTGAATTGGTACCCATGGTCGCCATGCTGTACCCGAGAACGAGCCCTTGTCAACATCATGACTGCAAACATGGCGTATGCTTCCAGCCAAGCGGTTCTTCCGATTACATCTGCAAATGTACTCCGGGCTTCTCGGGGAAGCGATGCGAATCGTTATCGAGTGTCAGTTTTCGCGAAGACTCTTACTTAGAGTTTGACCCGCTCCAGACGAAGCCAACGGCTAACATAACGATTAAGTTTGCTACGAAGCAAGAATACGGGGTTATCGTTTACAACGGTGACACCCATCACATGGCCGTGGAACTGTTCAAAGGGAGGATACGTGTAAGCTATGACGTGGGAAACTATCCCGTCTCGACCATGTTCAGTTTCGAGACGGTACCTGACGGCGAGTACCACACGGTGCAACTGCTCATGGAGAAGAAAAATTTCACTATGACCGTCGATGGCGGTGTGCCGAGGACCATTGTCAACGAAGGCCCCAACGACTACCTGGAAGTGAAGTCGCCACTATACATCGGTGGCCTTCCACAGGAGGCCGCCACGCAAGCTTCTAGATTCTGGCATCTTCGGAATACATCCAGCTTTTTAGGTAGACTCCTTTCACGTGCTATAGGGTACTTTGAAAAACGAATTAATCAAATATCAGTTTATCCCTTCATGGTGATGAGTGACAGCACAGGAAGTGCCAAGCGAATCGCTTGAGTAGTAAAGCGAGAATCGAGTATTGAATAGTTATTTGTGTCTGTATTGTAGTAAGATGTATCACATGGAAGTTTCCTCGTGGCTATGGGAGGTAACGTCAGAATGTTATTGACAAATGATTGCACTGTGACGAAACTGAGCGCCTGGAAGGCACTCTTCGAACTTGCGTCATAACGGTGTTGTCACTACTGTAGCTTCCTTGTTGTCATAATCACTGTAATTTCTTTAGTAATTACTAGTCACGGGAGAAAGTTTCGGAAGAGATCCTACGAATTCATCACCAGCCAAGGCTATACCAGCAAGGTCAACTTCTACTTTTCGGTTGACGCGTTATTTGTGTGACCTTCTACGTGCCTAACGTCATCATAGTGTCGGCTCCAGATCGCAAAACATTCGCAAATTACCTCAACACTAAAAAATAGTCCGTGTGACTCAGCTTACTTTGCTTACAGAGCACCACAGTCCCCGAATATCAACTTAAACCTAAACAGTTCCAATTTGTCAACAACAACAAAAATGCTTATGACGACATGGTATGGCGCTTGTTCACCGCTTCGTCGGTTGACTGCTGTCTTTCTTTTAGGGTGCATGAAAGAGCTATTTGTCAATGGGAAGCCTATGGACATCATGAACGCCCGCAAGCAACAACGCGTGTCTCCAGGCTGCTCAGAGTACGATGATCCGAAACCATGCAAGAACCATCTCTGCAAGCGAGGGAAATGCGTTGCTGTCGACCGGTATAATTACGAGTGTAGTTGCAGAAGTGGCTGGAGTGGCCCCTTTTGCGACCAAGGTGAGTATCAAATTATGGTGCTTAGAAAAAAAAAAAAAAAAAACAAATGTTGTCCATGGAGATGCCTATGGAAGTTATGAACGCAGACAGCAAGAGAATAATTATTTCGCAGTTTGCCGAACCAATGCAAAGATACAAGATTTTCAATCGAAGCACCATTAGGACACCGCTGGCTTCTCTTTGGGCATGCACATACGGCAGTTTAAGTATTTCCGGCTCTATGCCCTATATCCTGCTATATAGGCGCAGCAATGCGGTCAGGCCATTCATGAGTTGTCCTCCAGTGCATTGCCACCAGAATTTGTGTAGAGTTCTTTGCTCTTTTCAGACTATCAATTTCGAGTTTGTATATGCACGGCATACGCACTTGCACTCGCATTGTTTTCCCTCTTTGTGTCCGGTTCCCCAGCCCTCAAGATAACTGCCCGCGCCAGCAGTAACCACCTCCCTCTTCACTTGTTTTTGCCCTTTCTTTTCTTTTTTTCATCATCCCCAACCGGCGACGGGAGGAAACCGTGTGCGCTGCAAATGCTCTCCACTCTGTTCGTGAGCATGAGCCTAAAAGCTGACTCAAAAACAGCTTCCGCTTTTCTGAATCTGTCGTGCCTTCACCCGACTCCCTGTCTGTACGATACAGAGAAGCTGAAACCCTAACCCGCGAAAGCTGGCATCGGTTGCTCGCAAGAACAGTCTGGGTGTTAAGGTTCTACTTGCAAAGATCTTAGCTTTTGACCAGATCGCCAAAGGTGTCTGCAATTATCCGGCCATTGCAATATAATGAGGGATAATTGTTTATTATGTACAAGTGTTTCTCGTTGGTGACGTCCATATCTGTGCTTAACAGGCTGTCTGGATAGTGAAGCGGACTCACAAATATTTTTTATACTGCCAGTGATCGCCGTGTTAATTATTTCTGTCCTACAGCACCGACCTGTCAGAAGGAACAGTACCGGGAACACTTCGAAGAAAAGGGATGCAAATCCCACAAAAAGGTGAAGATGGCTGAGTGCATCGGATCCTGTGGAGAGCACTGCTGCCGAGCACAAAAGACGAAGCGGCGCAACGTGAGAATGGTGTGTCCGTCGGGAAGAACGTACACAAAGCAGCTGGAGGTCGTCCGCAAGTGTGGCTGCTCGCGAAAGTGCTAGGGTGCATGCTAAAGCATGGCTCGTGTGCCACAGTGACGATGCGGCCACCATGTGCAGTTTGGAACACTAATGACTGCTCTCTACAATGAGACTTGGAACTGCCACGCTCCAACCAGAGGTAGCGAACTTCGTTTCCACCTCAGCGACTGGTTCGGCTTATTGACGATAAAGCTGCTAAGCAGAAGGACATGTTGTGCGCAGCCGCCCACTCAGAGAGGGAAACGTTGGTGCTTGCCGTGGTAAAAGAAAGTCGTGACTCGGATTCGTCAATATCCCAGTGTTCCCCTTCCTTCCCCATCTCCTTCTACACATTTCTGTAGAATTGCCAAGTGCAATCATTGTTACTCTTCTCTCATGATTATTTGTAGAGCACCGTACATCGCATACTATTACACGTAAACTGTATCGCCGTTTATGTATACGTCAACTCATTGCAGCGTACAAGGTCCAAATGCCATTGTTTTCAAGGGGTTGGTAAAAAAAACTTGAACGTGAAGAAGCACTCGTAAACAAAAGAAAAGAGGATATCACTTGAGAGTACTTTCACGAAAGCGATACGGCACACGACAGGACCGAGTACTTCCTCTGACTACTAGTATACTTATTGCATACAAAACAGAGACGCATTACTTGCACAGTTCAGCTCGTTTGTACGAATACCTCAAATGTGCTACTATTGTAAGCAGTGCTGGGACGTGTGGCAACTAGAGTCCTGCGCGTGTCGCAATTATCTCACCAGGGATGGGCAGATGCAGGATGACCCAACCCGTAACTCGCACAATATTTAAGTATGAAACCCATAATGCCCGGAATCTGCACGGTATCTAATTTGCTTTATTTCCTCGAAGACAAGAGATTCAAGCTCATAAACCCTTGCCTACAGAGTCGGGGCTCCCCATGGACTAAGCAACAACTTAAAATGTGCAATGATATACGGGACGAAAATTCAAAATTGGACGAAATTTCAAAGCTAACACAGCGCCACATGTCTTGCGACAGCTTGCTTTGAACACCATGGAAAAATGCGAAGCAGAATTTTACTGACGCATCGACAACATGGAATGGATCGACCTACGCGTTGTTTATACAGAGGTTCGGCGCGCCACATCGAGATAGCTACCTCACCAGTATGTTCATTGTGTCATGTGTCCGACAACACAGAACACATAATCCCAAACTAGGCGCTTCACAAAACACCGCGAAGTGCTAGAGAGAGTCATACGCATTCAACGCCGTGAAAGTTTCCCTTTCGAATTTATGCTGGTCGCCTTCGCCTGAATGCCAACTGCGCCCTACTCGCGGCCCGCGCAATTTTCAAAACCGGAGCCCGCATCCGAAAGAAAGCGTGGGTCGTGCAGAACTTTAATGACAACCCACGCGCACACGCACATAGCGCACATTGAGGTTCGATTGCTTCTGAGAAAGAATACTGATGGTGTAAGCTACCGCATGGACTGCGTTCGTCTGGATCGCCGATCACCTGAGTTAGCTCCCGTTCTACTGGCGCAAATAAGTTGGCGCAATATCTGGTTCAAGAACTCTGGTTGATGTTTCTCTCTCCTCATTTGAGAATGGGCCACCAGGCTTGGGCTGACAAAAGCGAAACTATACATTGCTGTTCATTTTCTAGCACGCGGTACATCGCGCTGCCCAGCATCGTCACATACTCCATATTCTGATGATGAATCTATATCTTCATGAAAGATAGTGAGATAAACTTTCATGGCACAGCAAAATGTGTGCGATTATATGAGGGTGCAGCAGTGTCTCCCTAAAGTCTCGAGAGCGTTTTTGGTTAAACAAAGGCGCACGATACGTTCAGTGAGCAGTTCTTCGACATGAACTGGTCGGTATCGCAGGCCATAATGGAGCCGACCACCGTTGGGTCCATTCTTGTTTGAAATATTTAAGCATTTGTATAAAGCAGCTGACTATTGTGTGAGGGTTCAATGTTAACACTGTTCCCACCAGTAAAGATGTTCGCTTAGATACGATGCGAGTGTCGTTCGCGATTTGTTTATTTGTCTTTTTTATGTAAAATACAACGTGGATGCATGTACAGTTTTGTGTGAACGCCTTTTGAGTTAGCAGAGTTACAGACAGGCGCGCAACAGTAGGTATTCTACGAGCTGATGAATTCTCGGCCCCCTTCGTTTTAATGTGTAAAAATTTTGTGACAGATCAAGAGATTTATATGTTGTATGTAGAACCAGAGTATGAATAATAAAGTGTCCAGATTGGTTATCCCGCTATTTGGTCAATTTCTACCGCACACATTTTGTTTTTGTCGATGGTCGAGAATTTTACGTACAACCGGACCTTGGACAGACGACCAGCGACAGCGTGGTAACGTAGCTGCATTTGCTGAACAATGTCAATTTCTGTTCTATAGATAACATTCCCGACTTTTTGGGCAACGTTAATATTGCTAAAAAAAAAAATAAAATAAAAGGAAACAAGGAGAAGTAACGGCGGCGAATCAGGTTAGGTTAAACATAGGTGATATGAAAGAAGAACGGAAACTAAACATAGCTTTCTTCGTGCCTCCCACTTTGCGGTCGCAATGCAGAGATCTGTGGTGAGGTTTGATCACCATCTGACTTCATGCACACCGAAAGAAGATTGCAGCTGCAGCCACCTCGAGGCGCTGAATCCAAATAATACTGAAATTTTCTAATGTTTTACAGAGCTGATCAGGTGCCTGTTATTTACAAATACTGAGTGGTACTGAACGTATTGTTTTTTCTTAGTCCGTTCATGTTCACGTTTAGAAACATAAAGGGCGTTCCAAGGTAAAGCCACAGGTTTCTTTTGAGGCCTACGCTAAAACAAAGAAAAAAGGCCGCCTGCGAAGTAGATCACCTGTTAAAAAATGGCCGAGACGAAGAAATTTTATATAGGCGCTAGCATTCGTTACATTTCATTGCCAATGAATCATGAAAACTGAAAAACCGGCGACATCTTGACAAACTCAATGGCCTATATATGTCGTTCAGCATCGCTCATTTGATGGTGACATCATCAGTCGTAATGCTGCAGACGATACCGAAACCAACGAGTACGCAATCTTAATCGCGATGAACCATCCATAATACTCATGAAAGTAGTCTTGTTATCGGAATTAAAAGTGGAATGATCGACGTGTTATAATAAACTTAAGCTACAAATGATAATAAGTTGCATAAAAGTGCCAGCACACGATCTTGTTTCCTGCTACGTTTGTTCGTTCTGTTGCGGGACACACGCCGCCGATCACTCTGTCAGTTTGTGTGCGTTTCTACGTTTATTGTTTCATTAATTTTATATGTGTCTTTTTCTTGTCGTGCGTTCTTTCGATGTAACGGTTGCAATGGGCTAGTTAAATAGGACATCCTTGGGCACTCAAACGCTCCAAGAATGGCGCTGGAAAATTTGGTACTTGGAACAAGGGTAACACTTCCAAGCTCGGCATACCAAAAGACACTCTCTCGCGTGGTTAACTGCCCCATTGCAGCGGTTAAATCGAAAGAACGAACAACGAACGAAATACACAAATCAAGTTAATGAAACAAGAAAATACGTGACGTACGCCCTGCAACACAACCAACGGACGTAGCAGGAGACAATATCGCCTGCTGATTTATCTATCCATGATTTATTGGCAATGAAATAGAACGAATGCTAGCGCCTATATAAAATTTCTTCGTCTCGGCCATCTTTTAACAGGTAAACTACTTTGCCTTTTTTTCAACGCGGGCCTCAAAAGAATCCTGGTACTGTATCTTGGAAAGCCCTATAGTTTCATAGGTCGAATTTCGAAGAGTGGCACCATAGATGACCCAGTGCATAATGCAAAGGGCATAGTAGAACCGGAAGCATTCGGGTAAGTAACTGGCCAGCAGTTCCATAGTGACCGCAATTTCCTAGGGAGGCTACAACATCGAGGCCATTGAGTTTGTTCCTTGCAATTTTACGTATTGTTAGGCAGGCCAGGGAGAAAAAAAAAAAAAAGAAAAGAAAAGGAAAAAAAATTCTGTCCTCCTTTTTGAACAATGGATAATTAGCCACTGTCCAACTGATACATCTACCCACCAGGTTGGTAATATAGTACACAGTTGACCCCCCATCCATCACAACCGCAGACGCTTTTCACATTGTCGACGGTGTGCGCCAGAGCTCTGCGGCAGAGCTGCGCCATCTATGTTACCGTAGAACCACCAACGCGGAGTACTATACTAGAGCCTGACATCTGTTGGCGAGCGAGGCATTTCAGTGAGTCGTTTGCGTCCTCCACGTAGCAGAGCCCCCTCCCCCCGGGTGCGTCAGCAAACGGCGCTCTTCTACAGCTGTTGGAGTTTTGATAAGCCGATGCGGACTTCTTTAAAGGGTTCGTAAACGGTAGTAATATAGACATACGTACAGCAGAGCTATGCTTGGTGGTGTAAAACTACCATTGAAGTTCTATGCTACAGTGGTTGACACACAAGAAATACCGAAAGTCGAAACTCACAGTATCTTGTCAGTAACGTGTCCTTTAAGTGGTCACGTGACACGCAACGAGAGGAATGACTCGTGTGTTTATGAGAAGCTCACTGAAGGGCTCCCTTTCCAATTCGATCCATTTTCAAACACGAGTAGTCCATTGCATTATATCGTCGATGTAATACGATTGAACAGTAATCGCAAAATATGTCGATTTACATACAGTATGCGAAAACTTGACTGTGGGAGGTCTGTGCAGGAAGTCTGTGGAAGTCTGGTGCAGTAGGGGTGGTCGCCAGGTGTCTTAGCTGTCTTAGGTGTCTGTTTGTAGCTGCCTGTCTTACGTGCTGTAAGCTTCAAAAGCAATCTTGGCCAACTTGTCCACCTCTAATGCACCCGACTTTCAGTACATTGCGCTGTTAGGGAGTTTTCAGAACAGACAAACATTATTCGTGATCTAAATTGACGACAATGAAGATAGGCCCAGCACATCATAGAGTAACACAGAGGATTGTTATTAAATTTTTTTGTTCAGTGTTTATGTTCGTCCTTTCCGAAAGATAAAAAAAAAAAAAAAGGCGTTGGACTTGGATAGGCGCAGAAGGAAAGTGATGCTGCCGAGATGAAGATAATGAGAGACAGGCACATACCATTTGTAGTTATTAGGTTAGTGATTTGCGCAATAAACGGCTCTAACACCTTCCACAACGGACCTGTCACTGGGCCATACAAGGCTGCCGAAGATAAAGTCCCGGTTTCAAATCATAGAAAAATATAATGAAAAGGGTGCTAGAAAAGTAAACCATACTTCGAAAGGCGTATTGATTGCTAGTATTTTATATGAATACCTACGATTTTCATGTAATTCTTTATGAACGTGTAGCGAGAATAAAAAAAAAAAAAAAATCCTACTATGTCCTGCGTATTGTCAACTGTTTCATTCACCAATTTTCTTGCGCTGCCTGCACATCGATAATTCTCTCAGATCAGGAATAAAAAGTATAATTGCAGAAAAAAAAAAAAAAAGGAAGGCAGGAAGGAAGGTGAAAGGAAGAAAAATATGAGGAGGGTGGCTGCACGGAATAGTGCGCCGGCTACCTCAAGCCGCCATCAGGGGACAACGACCACCATACACATCACGCGAGATAGGTGACAACACGTGAGCATCACAAACCAACCGAGTGGTGTGCCAGCCACCTCACATCGCAAGCAACCGGTGATGTCTGATGATCAAGCAAGCACAGATAAGAGAACAGACTGGAGCATAAAACGCCAAAAGGCGACCTCGCAAACAATATAATAGCAACCCTCAAATCAGGCAAAAAAAGCAATACAAGTTCACATAAAGATCTGAGCTTTTAAATTTACTGAAAAGAGTGACAAGTCTTGAAGTGTTGCACACTAGTACAAAACCTGCATCATTTCTAGGCAGGCATCATTTAGCACTCTGTATACACAATAAGAAATATAAGGGGCTGCGGATTTTTCTAATTTTCACGATTCTTCCAGAAGAAATTACGGCAACGGCCACAACAACAGCATTAAATGATAATGATGAAGTGAGGTGATTCGCCGAAATAGGCTTGGGACACTACCTCATTCGGCAGGAGTGCAGGATGAGAGGTGATTATGACACACACACACTCGCGCGCACATTCCCACATACACATGACTGGCTCTCATCGTCAGAGTTAGATACAAAAAGGAAATTACATAGAAGTTCAATTTCGACGTTGACTAGTTTCAACTTAGTAAAATATTTTATTTATTTATTTATTCAAAATACCTCAAATGCCCTCGAGGGGCGTTACACATTTAAATATATAGTACACATTTAACTTTGTAATGTGTTCAATAACTTACGGACCGCAACTAAGCTAATTGCAACTACTAACTGCTGAAGACGAAAAAATGCTAGAAACAAGTTTTAATGATCTCTAGCACGTTGTTTTCATTCATCTCATACTTAGCAATCAGGCCTGTTGTGTGAGAAAGGTTCCTCCGGACACACGACCTGAATGGCGGAATCCGCCCGAAGGACCTCGAACCATAAACTCGCTGGGTCGGCCCGGCAGACCTCTAGACAGGGCATAACCCAGTGGAAATTCGAAATGCACTACACATAATCACTTAAAGGGACTTTGACAAGCTGTCCTTGACTCTGTTTTGCCTGTAATACATTATAGACTAAGTCATTTGAAACATAACTGCAAATTTTTCAAAGGGTTGGCCCCGTCGTTAATTTGTAATTAATGAAAAAGCGCGGTATCCCTGTCGCCCAAAACCGGAGCCTCCAAAGATTAAGTCACGAGACCCGTGCACCCTAGATCCAGGGTGTTTCATGCCCTCGGAAGAATTTGACAATAGTTATTACATGTTTTATGTATGAAGTGTATCAATGTTTATTACGAATTCCTCTTGTCTCTGAATACTACATTTTCGGTTGTCGATTAAGCAAAACGTAATGTAACATGTGATTATACAGCGTAATCATAGACGTCTGCTCATCCAATCCCACTCCGGCCACTCCGGCCAATCCCAAACTGGAATTACCTGCCAAAAGGCGCAAAATGTGATTTGAATGAAGGCGGAATGAAATACTGCGGAAGAAAAACTACGATTCGAAAGCTTGCTCCCTGGTTGATAGGAAAATATTTTACTAGACGCTCGGCCAACACTTTAGGAATCCTACAAGGCGCCTTCTCAAAGTTAGTCTTGGGCCCGGAGTCTCCCCTTGAAGGGCCCATGACAACTCGCTGTTCAACTGTTTGATTTTCATTTGCAGTGAAAGTCCTCAAGGCAATAAACAACACCCACCAATCTTACAGCTGGAAACGTCGCCGTTGCTTTTTTTTTTTTTAATTCAGCTTCGAAAATACCTTTACTCTCACCGAATGCTTATTTAGGGGAGCCGCCATGTTCTACCGGAAATGCGTAAACGCAACCCGTAAAACGAAAACGAGCTCGTGGCTCGTGCTATGGAATTCTGGCTACTGGGAGCTTGAGGGCGCGAATCACTTGTAGGTAGACCTATGCGCCACCAGTCTACGCCGCCGCCGACTCGAGGAGTTCGACGTGCCGCTGTTTCCGCTGCTAACCATTTCCAGTTAGCGCGCTGGCGATAGTCGTTGTTCAAACTTCACTTTTCTACGCAACAAAACATCCAAGGTTTGTCGAGCACTTACTATGGAACAATTCAGGAAAATTTTTCGACGATGTCCGTACAGGGCAAGCATCAATTACTTGGCCAGCCACAGAATGCGAGCGATGAAGGCCAAAAATATTATTTTGCTGCGTTTATTGCTGCTGAACTCTGGCTAGCTTCTTCAGTACGATGAGTCCTGTTGGTCTTTGTACTGAGTTAGTTTTATGTCCACTTATTGCCTTATTTAGGGCCACTGCACTGTTTGTTAGGATAATGTGGACTTTTAATGCTGTGTCGCTGTGTTTATGCATAATGCACGTGTTTAATTATCATAATTGTAATTGAACTCTGCATGTTGTCCAACTAATAATTACTGATTCTCTTTTGTTTTCAGTAATGTGCTACTGGGAGTAGGATTCTGCGCGCCTGAATCGTGCTGCAGCCACAGAACAGTACAGGGGTATTCCAAATTGTATATCAATGTAGAAAATAGTCTGCAACCGCCCTATGGTCACCAACGCCTGCCGCCTATCACGGCCTTGCTTAACCTCAATCGGAACAGAAGGAATATCCAACAACGGCCTTCATACACCTGGTGCTGAGTCAGGAGAGAACGTCCCCTCTACAACTCGTCAAGCGGGGGTGAAAACCTTGATATTTTATTTACTTATTTATTTTCTCCTGCCCAATCGGCACATGTGCCACACATCGATCGGCCCATTAGCTGACTCATTAACGGAAGGTCGCCACTGAACGATGCCTTTCGTCACACACTGCCACGGGGCTGGAGTTAATATAAGTACTGAAAGGCATAATAACATCTCTGCCTCCTTTAACGATTACGACTTTGGTGCTATTGTCAACTCTTCAAGGAGTAACTGAAAACACAGAGCCTTGTTATGATGAATGGGAAGTAATCCTGACGGAAATGCATGAGCAAGGGCTTACGAGAGAGAAATGCTGATGAGACAATGACGTTAACTTGACAAATTATGACAAATACTGGCTGTGTCAGTGACCTGTGCAATGTCCCTAGTGCTTTCCATTGCTGTCTAGCAGTGTTGCTACGCAAGTGTACATTTGTGTTGTGAGTGGGCCATGATTGTGGAGGTTACCTCCAGAAATGAAAATCACAACAACGATAACAACATCTAATTATTGGTGATGAGAAGGAAGGAATACAGATAAAATAAATTGTAGCAAATGATCGTACCCTTAGAAGCTACCTCCTATCCTTCAATAGCAAAGTGAAACACGGTATGCCTAAGCTACATAATGCAAAGGCACGCAACATGTACTCAAGTCTCGGTTGCTTGATTGATTTTTTTTTTTCAAAGATAATATAACCAGCAATAGAAGGCAGGGAAGAAGAACTTCTAGTAGAAGCAAGAAAAAATCAACAATACCTAAAGATGAGTACAGTGCTTGGCAAAGATAAAATAATAAAAAGTAGAAAACACAATTGAAAACGGCGGACACTGACGGCTTAAGACTCACAACGGAGTCTACAAGCTCATGCTCAACAAGCGTGAAAGCTACGAAAAACAAAAGACAAGCCATTACATTCGGTAAAGTTCTGGACTGCATGACCGTATATATTTGAAAATACAGGCTTGCGTATTGTGATTTTGATAATAATTTTGTTACCTGATACAAACGAAAAATAAACAGCAAAACATACACAAACCCATGGCGACATCAGTATTGATGCGCTGTCCCTGCGTTGTCAAACACAATGTTGCTGATCTTAATCAACATTAAAGATACTACACTGTTATTTTCACTTGGGTTTGCGTGGGAAAAAGTAGTGCACTTAGCACCAACCGTCAAACAGAATGATATCTTCGTGTGCTTAGATTTGTTGAAAGCCTTTAGAACCTGCATAATTTGTTGAAAAAATTTGTTGTTAAATTTGTTGCAGGCAGGTAATACAAGCGTACCTGCGAGATGTGCAAATAAATTGCTGCCAAGTCGCGCGGCGCGACTCCTAGTGTCAAACAAACCACAAATTTCCTGGTACACGTCCACAAACTTTTTTGTTGTCATTTGTTGCTTCGTAACCAGCTTTTGGCTTCCGAAGCCAGGTACTTGTATTTAGAAGTTTAAGTTTCAAAAATGAACGGAGGAGAATACAGGATTTTGCTGATTTGTATTGCAAACTGATGATTCAATCCAAAACGGCTAACCACATCGGTCTCAAAAATAAGCCTGGGGGTCCCTTGACGACTAAGGCACCTCAAGAATCCTGCTGATTTCATCACGCTTTGTTCTGCTCATTCTGTCGGTTTGTCGATGCTGCAGAGATGTGGATTTCATTGGATTTGCTTGTACGTGACTCGCGTGGTTGTGTACATGAAACGTTCTTTTGCCGTCGCATGTGGCGGGAAATGCAAAGTTGGAGGCACAGTAGTCACATTGTTGCCTTCAATTTGAAATTCTATTTTGCCACAAAACTACGGAACTGATTAGAACGAAAATTGTTGCGTTAAATTCCCGATGTTTCGCGCTATGAAGCGCACACAAATCATGGCGATGCACCAGAGCCGTTTTACAGTACCTTTAAAAAAGAAATGTATCGGTCATGCTACTTCGAAGAGATTCCTTTCAATCCTCTCTAATCCAATTTTATACAAAATATTAAACAGAGATTGAACAGAATTTGAAATTAAACACACTGACACTAGAATACAGAGATGTCCTTGATTGGCCCGATGCGTGGCCATCTGCAGGAAGAATCAGGCTCGGGAAGCCCCAGACTTCGCTTGCTACACAACACTCCTTGTGGTTTGTCCTCCATGCACAGAAAGTAGCAGCGGCGAATCGAGTATCTAAGTTAGCCAGCGGGGATAATTTTGGTGCTGTCCCTTCGTAATATAGCGCGAGCGCTGCTGCCCTTGCTGAACAGTGCAGCGATCTCACGCTGCCGGTAGCTACTGAATTAAGTCACGCTGTTAAGGTGTAGTGAAAACCCGCGACCGTCGTATTTTACTCGTTTAGCGCACTATGTCCTATGTTTCTAATGTACAACAAAATTAAAAAAAAAGGAAAGCTCAATCATAATCAACTCTCTTGTTAGGGCACCTCTGGTCTGCGATAGCGCCGTCGGCGGATCAGTTATCGGCATATTTCCCCACTTCAAATTGCACCATCATGGCGGGCGTTCACCGAAGATGCAAGGCACCAAGGTGAGTGCACATCTACCGGCTTTCGTAGCTGCAAGCCATGGTGCCAGTATACTGCGAATAAACGGTGAAGTAAACATCATGAAATAAAAGACCCTGAGACGTCACGCAAGAAAGCGAAGCGTAGTTCAAAGGTATGCGAAGATTGCTAGCACCACTGTCTGATGAATTTTGATCGCATGAAGCCCACCAGAAATATCATCAGCGGGGTCACAGCTCGGCGTTCCTTTGTCGTGAGTGTGTGGCCGCTGCGCCTGGTGCTACCTGGCACATCTCTTAGCCCTGATGCGCCGGATACAGTGAGGGTTTATGGGATGTCAATTCATTTTTTCTTTCCTCTCTCCTCATCCTCAGTTCGCGGTGAATGTTCCGCTTACGCTGGACGCCTTCAAGGTTACGGACTCACGATTGATAGTCGCACTGCGGGAATTCGGCGCATCACTCATCCTTAACGCAATTCTCATGCCCCAAACGAAGTTTTCTGGGACTTCATTTGCTTGTCTTGCTTTATCCATAAGGCTAGTGCGGAGTAATGAAACTAATTCGGCGAGGTAATAATAGCTGTAATGCTGTGCTGATAATTTGCAATTGTAGCTTCGACAATCGTACCAGACAGAAGAAGAAGAAGAAGCAGTGTCTAAGGACTACAAACTGGACATTGCTCGGGGGTCAGGAAAATAAGAATTATAGTAACATTGATAATTCTACATTGCTACAACTAGAAGCTCATTGACATAATTTGATCCATTTGTACTACAGAGTGCAAAGAAGAAAGAATCTCACTTATGAACAAGTCGTTATTCAACGTTTGTAAGGATACGCCACCTCCCGTGTTGTTATCGTACCACAACAAAGCTTCCATCTAATTAAGACGGAAACACACATATTCATAATTAATTTACACAGATTATTATCTATACCTACATCGACAGTTCCACGAAGTGCTATGTGCTGCGCCACACGCTAATGACCACTTGAATGCATACGAAGCATAATCTCTCCACAGTTACTAACATTCAAAAACGATTTTGTAACGGAATAGATGTTATCGTTCACTTCTGGTCTCTCGTAATATGCCGTAATGTCTCTTCTCCTTTGTCTTGTTATACTGTAACCGTAATCATGTCTAACAAACGGCGCTGTATGATACATGACTCATTACCAAGGCACGGATATTCACATAATGGCGTAGTCTTTCTCATTATTGTCTAGGATTTATAGATTTGGGATGAGGGATCTATGTTCCACAACACTACATGCTGGATTCGCAAGTTTTAACTAGGAAATATTTTCGGATGCCCATGTTCGGAAACAAAA
>JARGYV010115227.1:0-22229 GCA_029532675.1 Ornithodoros moubata | reverse complement strand
AAACACTGATGTGTCACAAAAATTCGCATATCTTTTCACTGCGCTCCACTCTGTGGTCAGCTTTGTCAAAATGATTGCAGAGCTGACTTCGTTATACGTGACACTGTTCACCCGAACAGGGACCGCGGTAGTCGGCGAACCATACAGGTTTGAACGTCAGGACATATTCCGCATGAAAGATCAAGATTTTTTTTTTTTTTTTTTTTTTTGTATTGCTGAAAATTGGTTTTTGACTTTAATAAGGCCCTGGGACATTTTTTAGTGAGAATAGAGCATAAAATTAAATGCCTTCCAATTTCGTTGGACTTGTACGATGGAGGGTGTTTTTTGGTCCCCGTCGCATATACCCGGCGATGTCACTGCCATTAAATGGCGCAAGCCCTTATTCCTAAGATCGAACCGCCTCTGGTGCATTTTTAATATGTCACATGTCAATCTCTACGCTCTTTTCTCTATTTTATCTCGTTTATGCGGGTTGACGCGAGGTTGCAACGTAGAACACAGAAGAAATTTATTTTATTATCATTACATTTACATTATTTTAGTTCATAATTATATTATTTATTTTATCATTACACAACCGCCATCACTAATATGCAGTTTCCAATTAACATTTTGTTCCCCCGGTCGGACCTCGGACCATCGGATTTCGCAATCGCTACGTGTACTCCTGTATGATGTGTTCATCAAACATATGGCATGCAATGTACCCTGGGAAGGACAAATCAAAATCAGTGACTACGGCTAATGCACTTAATTATTGCCTTGCTGTCATTACGTAAGCGTAGCGATTCCATTCGCGTGACGAAACGTTGAACCCCAAGCCGTTACCGAGGGTCGAACCCGGCGACGTCTGGAGAGGTCTTGTCAGGGCAACGCGCCAGCTCATGCTCAGTTATTCGAGTTTAATGTGCTCGCTCTCCCCAAAGAGCCCGCAACATGAGGGACAGAAGATTCTCTGTATAAATTCTTCGTCGCGATCGTAAGCACATTTTGTGCTGAATCGCTGGTCCTTGAAGTGTTCCGGACCTCGCGCTGTACACCGATCTGCGTCTGTGGCGTACCAAAGCAATGTTCGCTTTACTCGGAAGCGTCTATCACCCTCCTGCTGACGTCTCTCCAGAGCAGTCAGAATAAACAGTGCGGCGACCCCATGCCCTCTTACAGCGATAACAGCAGAATCAAGTAGTTGGCTGCTATGCATTACTATGCATTCACTGTCCTGCTTCTCCAGACGGGCAGGTTCATCATAGGATGAACGGCGAAAACGGCAATTTTCATATGGCAAAAAGAACACGCTAATATTCTGGTTACCCAGCCAAGCGAATTTGAAGTACTCTGCTTTCGATGAATGGAATGTTAGTTTAAATACGTGCATATAGCTTCGTTCAAGTGTTTAGGCTTTTATTTCAACGTGAACATTTGTTACCTATGGGAAAACCTTTCCTCAGGTAACAAATACTTGACTGATCTTACTGTAGCGTACAGCCTCTTACTTTCTTCTGCCCTTCACCGCATGGTTTTGGGCATTAGGACGCTTCTCCACGGATCCCAGGGGCCCACTAGTCCCAAAGGATGTGCAGTTCTTTCTGGACACATCGTGAAATTTGACTCGCATATGCTACGCGGCATCATGGTGACTATGAAAATCGGTGATAAAAGCTTTGTCGCGAGATGTTACTAAAAAACCCGGCAATTCTCGCTCATCTTTATTGAGCCATATCAGAAGACTCTTCCGCTCACTAAGAACTTAACCTCATTTTAAATGTCGAATTCGAAAGCTTTAGACATGAGAATGAAAATAAGGACCACAATGGCGATCACAAGGTGAGACACAGTTATTAAGCTTCTAAGAATAAAAGTACCAAAAACGTTTTCCTGCTCACAACCATCACTATTTGTCAGGTTGAGAAATTAGCGATGACCTAGACGTATGCGCTGTAGTTGAGAAGCATTAAAGTGAAATCGACAAATAAATCAAATCTGTAGCACGGTCAGTCACGATTATTAGCACTGATAGAGCAGCCGCGCTCCCTTACTAAATTACGTCTTCCGCAACCCCACTGAACTGGGTGCGGCGGCATTGGAAAACGTAATCTGTTACTAGGTCAGTGCGTCTAATGCCTGCGGTCCTGTTGCTCCCTCCTGCTTACAGCGATTACTACTACAGCGGATGACTTAAAAGAGGATCTTGAACTGTTCCTTCAAGGATTTCTCGGGATTGCACCGGATGTTGTCCCTCCGGCCGCGTAACCTTCTGCGCAGTGTGAACGGGCGACGAACCAGTCAAAGGTTTAGAGTCCCACTATGAGTTATGACTTCACACTTAAAGGTCTACGCTGAATCTATTACCTGCCTCTGTCGATTACGTGATAATGGGATGATATGATCGGGAGTTTCATTAAGACCTAATGATGTGTCGCCGCAGAAAGCCGCCTCGCTCGCGGGTGTGCGCTGTACTACGAGCACCAAGGATTTCCTGCGATTTATTATGCCTGTGGACGACCAAAACATCTTCGCTGCCAAGCGATATTGGTAGACAGCCTGACGCTATGATTTTTCCTGGAACGGGTTACGTACGCTGATAATGTCGACCATATGACGGCGCCCATTATGAAAATGCGAAGTCCCTCACGGACGGTTTTAGAGCGGCGTCAAGCTTTCTGGGCTGATTCAACTTCGCGTCAATTGACTTTTTGTTGTTGTAGACCAAGGTTACTAGAACAGTAAGGAGCTGTACAGAGTGGCCGGTGACAGCGGAGTCATGGCCGTCCCACCCTTTCCGGGTTTCATTTAGCTGTGTCTTTCGCCCCTGAGAGACGGATTGAATGAGTCACTTTAGTGACTACTTGTTTACATCACACGGGCCGCCGATATGATTGCCGTCATTACAAAAGAGACCTTCTCCGGATATTTGTGCTGTTGTTACCGCTTGTGAACCCGGGATGTCACAAGTGTACAAAAGATAAGATCTCAGCTGTCTGGTTCGCAGTGGAATGAGCAATTCAAGACTTACTTCAACAGAACGAAATTGATTGTGGCATAATAATAATAACAATTGGAGGGTTTACTTCGCGAGACAAGATCATGAGCGACGCCACAGGGTAGCACTGCGGATAATTTAGACCTCCTGGGATCTTTTGACGTGCGCTGGAAATCTCGGACACACGGTGCCAGAAACAATGTTTACCTCCCCCACATTGCTACCGACCTCGACCGGGATCGAACCCGCGATTGTGAAAAATTGATTGTGACAAAGAAACCGCTTGTATGTATATATATATATATATATATATATAAATTAAGTACTGTTGAAGAGAGGGTCGGATGGACGCGTAACTGTACGGGCAAATACGCGGACAGCAGTAGCGTGGGTCTGATAGAAAAAAACGTTTAATGGGGGAGATAGTCGACGTTTCGACGGCAGCGCCGACGTCATCAGGAGACTGCGCTGCCGTCGACTGTGTCCCTGCCCCTAATGAACATTTTTTTTTTTTTTTTCATTATTCCCACGCTATCGCTGTCTGCGCTTCATTTTTGCCTATATATATAAGAGGTGAAGAGGTGAAGTTCAGATGGCCACGAAGATGTATAATACAAGAAAGAATAAGACGTGGACGGACTGGATAGGGAGTTAAAACGTTAATTGTTTATTTACATGGGTAAGGTTATTCTAGAGGTCTACGTTACGACGGCAGCGCCGTCTTCGTCAGTCCTGACGAAGACGGCGCTGTTCATCGAAGTGTATGCGATAACGGTGTATGCTTCGACCATGAGCGACGCCACGGGTGCTTGTCTATTAATTTTGCCCACCTGAGGGTTTTTTTTACCAGACGCCGAAATCTCAACACACGGCACGCCGTATTTTTGATCCCGCGTCGAAGATGGCGTACCTGAACAATTCGTACCTGCCACCGAATCGCTGGCGTACTCGGCAAGGATCGAGCTGTAGGATCGGAATGCGGACACGCTTCCAACCGAGACACCGAGCGCGATCCACTGAAAAATGCTTGTATTACACGTGACACAGGTACTATTGCTTCTCGCTCGCAAAGCAGGGCGGAAAAGTGCCCCATAAATTGCCATTCATCCGGCAAACATTCAGTTCAAATAAGAAAGCTCTGGGACGCAGGTAAAACGTGTCTTGTCTGTCAGGAAAAGGAAATGATATCACTCCCTGAGACTTTGCATACTACGTGGTCCGGCCCAGGACACGGGCTCCGTACAGATTTGACGAGGAGCCGCCACGAAACGGGGCATGTCCAAAACCATATCCAAGCCATAGCGCAAAGTTTAGTGTCACTTTCATGGAGGGTACATTACTGCATCGAACGTCACCTTCATGCTTGAAGTGCAAGAACACGGCGTTAATGACGCGAAAGTATCATTCGGGGATGATGACCTTGATGATTGTTGGAGTGGATATGTGTAGACGCCCTCATAGTATACGAGTAAATTCCTTCGTGACTATTTTTCTTCCACTTTTCGAAGCTTCACGCCATGCCTTCCGGCTGTCAAATGAGGTTGAAGTCAATTTTTGGCCGCAGAAGCGAAAATAACTTTGCTATCAGGACGAGCTACAACAGTATGTGAGCAAAAGTAGTACCTTAATATTAGCGACATATGATCTGATAGTACACCGATACTACACGATGGTATCGAAGTAAATACCTTTGAATTATTTAATAATATTAGATGACTATTATTATATACAAATAACTTGGTATCTGCACGACGTCATCGTTTCCTTCAGTATTTTTTCTTATCTCGAAGCACCAATGCCGAGATTACGCAGTCAGGGCCAGGTAAAACTCTGTTTTAGGTTGTGGTATGTCCCCCCCCGATTCCCTCTTGGAGACAGGAAACTCTAGGAAGACTCACACCACCTTAAAGTGACATTTTGCCTGGGTGGCTGGGGTACAATGCATCTCTTGACTCATCTAGCCACGTAGGTTTTCACCAAGGCTTTTTATGGAATATGCGCTCCCTTCAGAGAAACTAATGTATGGATGTACTTTCACATAGAGCAACTTTATCTAGGAACAAAGAAGGAAAGACTTCCATTCTAAGTCTTCAGTATCCTCGTTCTCTCCCAGCGGCAGGGATCGTGAGGTAGCGCACGTACCAAAAAATTATTTTTCCTTCGTTTTCTTAGGATGTGCTTGGGCCTCGCACAAGATCAAAAGGCACGAGTCGCCGAAGCATGTACAGGGTACTACTACTAATGATAATAATAATTGGTGGGTTTACGTTGAGAGACAACTGTGATCTAGAGCAACGCCACGGGGTGGGACAGAGTACTAAATATACGTTTATGTCGTTGTATAAGTTGTGCGGAATAAGTTGTCAAACGGAATTCTACCGATTTGAGCCTTTAACGACGAGGAGAAATCACCCTTCCTAGGATCGGAGTCTATCATCTCTCACCTTGACACGAGGAGCGAGGGCTTAGCTAAATCGGCCATGCTCGCATCTGAAGTCTATGTATCATATAGTTGGATTTCGGTCAGAGTACCGTAAAGTAGAGTAGTCTAAACGTGTCCAATAAAACATGCATTAAAAGTACAGTTGTTTTGTTTCAAAAACGGTCCTTAGAAGCATCCTTACACACATTTCGTATTACACCGTGCAAATAGTCGCTGCTGTCTAAGAATGTCTTTGCACTGTCTGCAGTCGTCTCTTAGTTAGTCAGTGACGCCCAGTGAAACAGGTTTGGCATAAACACCGCTTCCACGTCTACCCATACGCTAACCGTTCACGCCGCACAATATAGTAATGCCTCACGAAGGAGATGATCCGTTACGAAGCCTTCGGGTGCCTCATCTTTCATGTATGAAATCCACAGTTAAGTTGCAGACGTGCGGGCGGTTCTGTCCCGTACTTTTCGCATTTCGAAACCAAGACCTCGCGATAAACTAAGAGGCGCTTCCTTGTGTGCGTGTGTGTGTTATGCATTCGATAGGAAATCCCGAGGGCGCCGCGTGAGAATCGGTATTTTTAGGCTATGAACAAACGTGTTTCACGACTCCCTTGGCAAGCTCCCAGTACTAATATTTTAATGATTGGTATTATACGAGGCGACTGAACTGTAACTCCAGGCGGATCACGTACGCCTACCAGTGCAGAAAACAAGAAGGTCGCGACGTGGAAGTTAAAGATGCAAAACACACGCGCACAAGCAAACAAAAAGAAAAAAAGAAGGAAGAAAAACGTTGTTTTGCACTCTTTCGTCATGCACAGCAGGATATGTAAACTCTACCCATTCCATTCGCAGCTAGTGGCCGCATGCTGTTTGGATAATCGCGTAAGCACGTTCGCGACTGCCGAGCACTTGGCTAAGAGGCCAGGGGATCTCCACATGATGCATGTGTCTGTGTCTTAAGCGTCTGACTAAGCCAATCGTGTATACATCGGTTACCGTATGCGCCGCGTTTTCTCTTACATTGATATAGATAAGAAGAGCGAGATAATACGAGGCTAACATGATATTATGTTTCTTGTGGCGAAACACTTTCTGGCCCAAGCGCACAGTATTCGATGGTTTCGTGGAAGATGAAATTGAGGCATTTGGAAGCATTCAAAACAGACTTAACAGGTGGATGCCTAGTGATCCAATTTTTTAAATAAGCTCTCCGATGGCTGCACGTCAGAAATTTGCGTTCTAGAAATCCTCCCAGAACACGTCGTTTAGACAACAAACACGGAAGAAATTACCGTAAAGTTAATCGTTTAAAAACAAAGAATATCTCATTGCGGTAGAGGAGAGGAACTCAATATCCGATGGAAATCGGTGTTCTGCGACTGGAGCACACAAAAAGAGACGAAAGATACTAGTGAGTGTGTGGTAAGCGTGCTGGCCGCGCTTTCTTAAAAGAAACGTTAGAAGGAGTTGTGTCAGAGAGGGAAATAGTGCGAAAAGCACTGTCTCCGCTATGTATCAAAATGTCACCAGTAAGTTGTTAATAAATGGACAACTGGTTGATAATAATACTAATTCGTGGATTTACGTCGCGAGACAACTGCGATCATGAGCGACGCCAGAGGGACTGTGGATAATTTAGACCACCTGGGGATCTTTTGACGTGCGCCGAAAATCTCCGACACACGGTGCCAGTAACAATGTTTACCTCCCCCACATTGCTACCGTCCTCGGCCGGGATAGAACCCGCGAACTTGAGCATTGGTTGAAAGTTTTCATTTTGACCATCAATCATAGGAACCCAATGTCGCAACGGCTACGAGTCTGGTAGGCAAACTAATGCAGTTGAAGAAATCAGATAAGAGTAAAAGCTGCTGTAAAAGTGACGTCATGAATACGTATATGCAGAAGTCTGAGAGCCAAAATAGCAATAAAGTATACCTCAAGTGTGCTGCCGCAAGGATGGAGCAGAATAAACAACTTTTGGATAGACAACAAAAAGAAGTCACTATTATGGAAGACTTGACTTGATTTCAGTTAGAGAGAAATTTTACCAGTGGGGAAGAACTAGTGAAAAAGATTGTAGGTTATGTGGGGCAACTGAGTCTGTAAAACACGTAATCTTCAGCTGTGTACTTGTGGTCCTGTTTTAAAAATATTTTGGACTAGCGTTACATACAACAAGCTGTAGGAATGCATCTCGGGAAAGTACCAAAAAGGTAACAACAATTTTATTTTCTACTAGGAGCCAAATTCACGTATCAGGTGTGGGTTGATAGATGTAGACTTGTAGAGTGGATCACGGAGGCGAATGATAAAGATGGGATGAGAAACGTCGTAACCATTATGTGGGAACATGACTCGGAAGAGAAAGGGAAGACTAGGTGAAAAATGTTTCTCTAGACATAGCAATGTAAGGGACTTAAGGCTGCTGGGATCACCTTTAAATTTAAATTTAGATAATGGAGATCCAACATGTCCGATGTGTGAAATAGTGGAAATGTTCTTAACACTTGGGATGGGTCAACGTTGACGCACGCTAGTGTCGGCGTCCTTCTGAAGTCCAATGGGCGGTGTTAGACTGAAGTGCAACAGCAGTGACACTTCGAACTTACTTAAAGAAGTCTTATAGAACGAATCTCGGCTGTTCACTAGGTTGATGAAGGTATAAAGATGAGAGACGAAATATGTAATCTGGTGAACGCATAAAATAATTTAGGTTAAATACAGGGCTAAATGTTAAGGAGAAAAGGACGGCACCTGAGTGATTCATGTAACAAATTCGTGTAACAATGTTGTCGTGTTCGCTGGTAACGACCTTGACGGGTTTCCACTTTTCCACTCTTTCCAACTCTACACATTGCCATCTTAGATATGATATACAGTCAACCCTCGATTTATGAACACCCTTTGTTTCTCGAAAAAACGTTCATAAATCGAGGGATTCGTAAATCCAGGTTCAAAGTGTACGGAACAAAAACAGATAATAAAACCACAGGATAACTGCTTTACTTGGCAATCCGTAGTCCATTCTCACTTTTTTCCCCGTTGAAACACGACAGATAACGACTGCTTTGTCCTGGAACTACAAGATGTTTCCATCTCGGGCACAAAGTCTAAACTGATAACCAACTCCTCGTCAGAACCCGAATCGTCCTTCCCAGTAAATTGTGAATCGCCTTTCTGCAACGTAGTGGCTGTGCGACACTGCTTGCTTGACCTCTACCTTTTCTTTTTTTTTTTTTTTTGTAATCTCTAATGAAGTGCTCTGGTTCAAGTCCGTTGACCTGTCCCAGATGTCCAGGGGCCCTGGCCCTCTTCACAGATCGAGGTCAGGAAGGCTTGGGTACTCTAGGTCCGTTCCCTAAAGTTCCGCTCATAGTTCGGACATCAAGGTTCACAAAACGAGGGCAAAACACACGGTAAAAGTTTGGTTCCTTATGGCGGCGTTCATAAACCGAGGGTTGACGGTATATACTCTGTTAGTGGTGACAGGACATCACCAACCAATCACTTATGTGTTCGGTAAACCCTAAATAATCGTTTCATATACCCGACCGAGTGTCACGCTCGTTATCATCCCTCCTCCACAGGCCTCGTCTCAACGTCGAATTCACGCCGCAGTTCCGGCACATTATGGGATGCTGAGCATCTAGCTTGTGCACGGACTGCGGAGTCGCGGCGTCGTGGCATTCATTGTGTCGTTATGAACTGTACCTTATATACCACGGAAAGAGAAAAGCTTCGAACACGGCTAAACACGATAAATAAAGAGGACCTTATGCTGGGAGCACTTTTGGGACCTAAGGAAATCTGGGACCGAAATTCAGATTTAGGAAAAAAGTTTGTCGATTTGGCATAGACCAGCTACTGGCTGGTTTTCTCAGTGACTGTCTTCTTTCATTGCACACACTATTCTATTGCGCAACTGTTGCTAAATCCAATTTTTGTTAAATATAGAGCAACTTCTACGACGCATTTTTTTCTATGTTCCTCCACGACGCATATTTGCATTATCATTAGCTTTTCGTTTTTTTTTTTTTTTTTTTTTTTTTNCGAATCTTTGTCTCACAACGAGTTCGCCATGCTGTTCTTGAACGACAGATTTTAAGTTACGAAATGTGCCATGAAATGATATTTTTACACAATATGTTTTTAATCTTCATTTAAATTGTCTCCCTAAGACGTGCGTGTTGAAAAGATACCAAAGTTCGTTATCCTTCAAGCGCACAAATATCCGACAGGCAGCATTGAAGCCACTTGTTATTCTCCCGGTGTCATTTATTTCAAAAACGACGAATGAAGACCAGGTACCTTTGCTTACTGTACAACTGTGAAATTACAACAGTAAAAAGTTGCTTCGATACGACAGCTTGTGCGCTCTGCAAGCATGTGAAGCGACGGCCGCCAAGGGAAACTTTGACAACTGCAGACAAAATATTTGCGGCACATGGGGCAATCTGCATGCAGCAACGAAAAACACCAGCAGGTCACAGACTGTGCAACGATGAAGACGATGATTGTACTCGATGCGCATAAAGAAACAGGGAAAGATTGCTTCTGTCACCAGACGATTCAGGCATCTCCTGACGGTGACAAGTACGTCTTGGTTTGCCTTCTGTACTGGCATGCGCTATTAACCGTACAGGGAAAAACTCCTTATAGCTCAACTGGCCACAGGATTCAGTTCTACTACCACCTAGACTTTGACACGCACCTGACAACTGCCAGGAAGCGAGCACTTAGACCATTCAGCCCTGCCGGTACTCCTTTCTTTTTTTCTTGAACGCATTGAATGCGGTTCGTGGTATATGGTAAAAAGACGCTGAATCGTACCGGCAAGAAGCTTTATATTTTAATACGTAGGCATGTTGTTTTTTTTACTGTTTTTTTTTTCTTATAAGTGCCAAACTACAGTACGATTCACAAGACCCCGAATCATGTCATGTTTTGACATAAGACATAAAAATCAATCAAGAACAGAGAAACATTGCATGCCCCAGTACCAACGTTTCCTATAATGTCAGCTCCACTGACGTCACTAATTTTCAATGAAATTTGGACACCTTATGAAAAAAGCTTGCCTAACGATAGGTTCACCAAGAAGAAAGGCGCGCTAATTTAAGAGTTCGTTGACGCAGCGCCTATCACGGAATTGCCCCAATCACAAGTACTCTTGCCTTAGGCTCTAGGGCAGGCGGAGCAAGGAACATTCGAGTGTTGTGTATGTAACGTGGGCATCTTAGACGTTACTTCCCGGACCTGTTGCGCGGGGTGTGTTTTCTCCGTTCGTCGTAATGCACTATTTCCGCTCATCACGGCGAGCGGCTTCTGAGAAGGATCCTGGAAGGGAATCGCATGTGGTGCTTTTCGGTCTGTGAATATCCTTTCCCTAATTACCCCGTGGTACGAGGTTTGATGTCTGACTCATGACAACCCGCCAAACAGAGCGTTGCCCTATAGTGAAACGCCTGCCACGGCCAACCTTACAATAGGCACTGCAATTAAGGGACATTACGTCAGAAACTTGAGACAAGCCAGAGGCTACACAGTTCGGTTTCCACTGTCTGCAGTGCGGACTGTGGGAAAAGGGCGGTTTGAAGATGAATTCACTTTCTTCACATAATTATGGAGGTGGCAGAGATGCAGCGCACGCTTCCGTTCGGGAGAGCGCAGCGTCGCTGAAACTAGAAGAGCGGCACCAGATCAAGGGCTGATTGAAAGGTTCACTTTCGTGGAACATATCGTCCGCACGCTAACTTCCTCTCGCATATCTGAGTACGTGGAGCTATTGCGACCGGTACGAGTGCTTATTAATGCAGGCCTACAAATAGGTACATGCTCGTTTGAATTATTCTAATGAAGAAGCCCTGAAAAATGAAGAAACGCCACATATACTCGTGTATTTCGTGTGGCCGTCAAAACCGTAAAAAAAATAAAGGTAGAGAGAGAAGAAGCAGAAGAAAGAAAAAGGAAAGATAGCTGCTTATGCAGCGCGACTGTTAACCACGACAGTGCCTGAAAAACCTCGGGAAACATGGCCTGCCCGTAGGATCTCCTTTGGAATCTTTTAATTGGCAGGTGCATGGCGCTCCATGACTTCATCAGTCATGCACAGTTTATCTACATAATTGTTGAGAAAACAGGCAATCCCTGGAACTTAAATTTACATTTAACGTAAGGCATGCGAGCACTGAAGCATCTCTCTCTATAGGAACAAGGACTATAGTCTTCTCGACTTCTCAACGTGGTTCATCATTTAGTGAGATGGGAATCATTTAGTGAGATGGGAGTGGGGCATGGTTCCATTTGGGGTGATGACGACTACGCAAATGACGGCTGAGTTGTTCGATTACAGGCGTGACGTCGACCGCACCTGTGAGGCAGACGATATGGAGCGTTCGTTACATGGTCACTACGCCGACGACCACAGTATGAAATCCCATTTCACTTTCTCAAACTGCTCACCATAATGGACGATACCTTCCTGCTTCATGGGAGGGGAAAGTGTGACAGATGAACGGACAATTTATACTTCTAAGAACTGACGCGTCGAGCTTCTCTGTCCTTATACGTAAAATTGTTTAACACTAGTATCACTCCAAAAGGGTGTAGAGACTACAAAGGTGCAAAAAGATTGATGTTACTAGACGCGTATTGTGCTATCTAGTCGAAAAGTTGCCGGGGGGTCTCGAATAGACACAACTAAGGTTTTTTTTGTTTTTTTTTTTATCGTCCCATACCACCCTCAACAATGAGGACTTTTCCCGCCACTCCAGATCAATATAATCTCACATAGTCATGAAATCAAACGTAGCAAACATGCTAGAACGACAAACAATGTTCATACTGCCACACGGTGCAATGTAAAAGGAATTATCCGCGCAAAATTGCTGTTTACGTGACGCATATCACGGACCATCACCTTGATACAGCCTCTGAGTACGGCCCTAGTGACATGCTTTCGTTTCTTTTCTTTTTTTCGTCCTGTTTTCGATAAGTTGGAAAATAGTATAGATGACCTAAAGCACTCTTGTGCAAGTGAATGCAAGTGTGCAAGCGCGTGTCCCTCTAGCCTATGAGGCTTTACAGCTAAACTGATTACATTTGCTAGAGTAATGTTACAATGTCTGGGAGGTGAAAGTCCCTGGCTCAGTCCAACTTCCCCCGGATCTTCCCCCTTCGCAGGTTTGCCTCACGAACATCTTCCAGAATCATAGGGGAAACAGCCCGTCACGCGCGCAAGTTTTTCCAGGTTTCATAACGCATTTTACGGCTAACTAATTGCGCAAACGTCATGAGATGAAGATTCCTGTCATCTTAGTCGTTAAAAGCATAGGAGCAGCTTCTTTTCTTCTCGAAATTTCTGCGAAAAATGACCACGAAATAAAACGACGGAGAAGACATGAAGGAAGAGGCCCTCCGGCTGAGATGAATTCTTCGCATTCTCCCAAATGAAATCACCACTCACAGCGGTAGACGCTTTCATCTGCCAAACGCTGATCTGACAAGAAGCGTCTAGACATAACAGGAAATTGTTAAGGATTATTTGTTCCGTTTTTGCAGTTCCACACAACTGAATGATGACGGTAAGGCATGACAAACCGTAAGAACAGCCCCCCTGGGCTAGGCTGTGTGAACAACACCGCAAACAGCTTGCCTTTGCGCGATTGAATTGTTCTATCGGCGACTTTAGTCCGCCCTTCTCGGTCTATACCAAGGGGCAGCTACATAGCAAAGAGTTACAAAATTTAACAGAAGAGTTTACAAAATTACACAGTTGGCTACGTGTACCTGTGAACTAAATATTCTGACCAGCAATGAGTTCAAGTACAGTTGCGCTGATAAAATTATACTGTCCGAATGTACATGGGGTGGACCCACAGACAACCTTCCTCCTAGAACAACCTCCCATGGGTCATAAGTGTCCTTTCTGGTGTGTTACCCTTTTTGAAATGTTCATTTCTGAGTTGAGTAATCGTGTCGTCCGTTCCGCAGTCTTCCGCTTATACTCAGGTGTTTTTGCAACAGAGTTCATCCATGAGCTTGCTTGCGTGCATGACATCTCATATGTTCCTCGTGTGTTTGCCTGGGTGCCAATGAACGTCCTTGAACCATCAGTACTCATTCTTTGTGTGAGATTTAACCAATTCAACGAAGACTGTATTTCACGTTCAACACCCCAATAATGTGTGATCGAAAAGATATCTCGAGCGCTAGGGACGTGCTTGTGGAAGTGCTCTAACAATGTTGCGTTGCTTTTGACGTCAACGCGATTATATGTATTCCAGAAGCTGGCATTCATCGCCGCTGAAGTAATTATTACGATAACAGGGTGTGTTTCTTTCGGTATAACACTCTGGTGTCCCAGTCGACACACGACAAGCAGTTTCGATCCGCCCTAAGCGCATTTCAAAGATGATCACTGTTTTAGGCAATGCGAGCGTCGCCAGCCATATTTTAGGCCAACGCCTTCAACGGTCACCAAATCGCGCGTGTACTATAGCGGCAGCTCTGAATTGCTTTGGACAAGTCCATGTGCATTGGCTTCAAGCTGCATAGCAACTACCTTGTGACATGGATAATTGATCACGGTACCAAGGATCCCAAGAGGATTAGACAGCCGAAGCTGCAGAGTCCTATTTTTCTGTTACTTCTGAGACAAAAGAAGCAGAAGAAAGTACTAAATGTACTATCAGTCTTCTGAAACCGCAACCTTATGGTAAATATGTTATGAACTGAATTCAATTATTCATTAGACTATAATATAGATGAGAAATTATCAGACGTGTCCAAAATTCTCTGCATGGAATACTACACGAATGTTAGTGACCAGATATAGGCCGGGATCCCTCATGAAGTCCCGGGAGACTTCGCATCCAGCTATGCAAATCAGTCTGCAGATTGCTGTGCGACTCAACATAAGCTTCATACAACCATCTCCAACAAGAGCGGAACGTGTACCAGCACATTAACTCTGCTCGCTGACAAGAATCTCCGAACATGTACTGACGAAGTCTAATGCACCCGTGATTTCAGGAACAGTAATGTGTCTACCCGCCCGCTTCTTATTTACGGTCTAGAATTTGGTGCACGCGTGCTCCCCAAGATTGATAAAAGAAAAAGGTCTACAGTGACGCAGCCTCCACGCCTTTGTACGTATATCTTTCTCCACGAAAGTCTTCTTTCTTGCACGTAGTGGCTGTTGTGAAGTGATAAATGGGTGAGATAGAACGTCCCTCTCGCCATACGGTCGAGTTTGCTTTGACGCTGAACAGTTTTCGCCGAGGTCCGAGCGTTTATGTGACCGAGCGTGCATAATGCGTTGTCGTCGCATATGATGCTGTCGCGAGGTCGAAACCATTTTAAAAAGTTGGGACGAACGAGTTGACGTTTTTTAAAGAAGCCTTTTGGGAGTAAAAAGGTAGAAAGGAAAAGGAAACGATGAGTTTGTGCCAGCGTTGCGGTATTGAAACAAAATAATATATTGGCATAAACATCCGCCCGAGGCGATGAGGCGTGAGGCGTGACAGCATCCAGCACCTCTGCTCTGAAGAAAGTGTAGTCATAAATCAGACTGGCAGATGTTTGCGATATCCTGTAAATCGGATGAAGTTTGTTTGCAATGCGTTTAGAAAATATTGTTTCAAACCGAAATGAATGCAATACTTTGTACGTATCACATCTTTAGCGTAAGAAAGCGTATTATAGAGGCGATGGAGATATATACGCAAAGAAGTTTCACTTTCTTGGTATCGGTAGCCAATCTCCCACAGTACGTATCAAATAATTAGTAACTGCATGGTGCCTCCACACACGCCGTTAAAATCACTATACTACACCTCATTTACAGTGCTGTCTTACAAGTGTCGTAAAACATACGAAGGCCAGACTCCACAAGGCTTCCCAATGGTCAGTTGCACCACCACGCCTCAGGCATATCAGACAATCGTTAATGTGACTTTGAATGCGTAGTCTGGAGGACAGACTTTCACCAGTCACCGAACGTATCACATAAGGGCCCCATCTATGAAGATGGACAATGCGTGCGTCATCAAGAGCACGTGAGAGCGGAAATGGCGAAGTTGTCCGCTGCACCTTTATCGGCCTGGTCAACTGCAGCCTTCAGTCGCAAGACACAGGGAACTACCCGGTTTAGCGCTGAAGGTCAACTGGCAGTTCACTGTTGTAACACGTGTGTATCTGTGGTGTGTAAAAACTGAATTTTGATACTTCCGCTTCGCCTGGTAAGAATATACTCGGAGGGGCGCCGTGTTTTGCAACACGTGGAACATCCTCGCAACTCACGGCTTCGAGGGCACTTAGCGGTAGCGCTCGATGCGGTTTAGCCTATATTTCGTTTTCCTTCACTTATTTTATTGGCATCTGCACGGCACTGACACGATACACGATACAAACATACGCAAATCTATAAATGAAGTTTACTCTAATGAAGGACATGGTTTCGTTTCTGTTAATGTCATCCAGCGGATACCAAGTTTACTCCAGAGTTTATGCAACAGCGTCTTGGGTTAGTATAGCTTGGCTACTATCCGTTTAAAACGCAAGGGGTGGTATACACAGAAAACTACAGATTGCGGTCTTCTTACACTTAATATGGCAATGCAATTCACGAAACGACACCATCAACAACAACTGAATGATATGAGGATAAGGTGGCAATGCCTACTGCTTATAGAGCACTCACGAAAAGACTGTGTGCAGGATCCAGAAAATGACGCTGCCATTCACAAGTCTCTGGTGTGTGATACCAACGATTGTTTCGAAGACTCGCGAAAGATAATCATGATGTCTTGCGTTCTGCAAGTTCGGTGAAGCTCAACGAAGGTAATGGTGCTCGACTCTTGTCAGTACACCACACACATAAATGAAGACAAATATTACCAAGCATCTCTTATAGCACCTACAGCGGCCGCAACCATGACTGAGTGACTTGAAAACGACGTGCAAGCTTACTGCGCAATAACAAGGATGTAGGTGCATCATTCTTAACATGCTATCTCTCGCGGGATGACTATCTGTATATAGAAGAGAAAATCAAAAGGCCAAAACTCCAGCTGGTCAAATAAGCAAAGACTAAGAGCCCACCTGCGAAAAAGCACATGTGAGTAAAGTGCAAGTTTAAAATACTTCTTCTCAATTTAAATTATTTTACCAAAATTGCTGTTTCTCTGACTTTCCTTTTTTTCAGTTATGAAAGAGAGAACGAAGGAGAAAAAGTTAAAAATATGGGCTGTTCTCTCCGTTATTATCACATCTGTGCCAGTGCGCTACAAGTGAATGTGACGAGCTGTTTCGCGCAGAATTTGTCGGACACCACTTGTGTCCCTGTCAATTTTGCACTATTTGTGTAAGAAAGCAGGCTTCACCTAAGATCAACCAAGAGTCTATGCGCGTCTCTCTTGCCTCCTATTCCCGTTGAACGTGGAATGTCATGACACCCCACTCGTGTGTTCCAACAGCGATGCAAGACATTCCTATTATTTCCTGTGATCGATCAAGATTTTTTTTCGACCCCTATTTTTGTGTTGTATATCGGAGAGCATCAGCAGATAAACCGTTAAATCACATTTGCGGAGAGATAAAAGCAGCGCTTCAGTGCAAATAATTAGCCGTAAATCTCAACCTAATTTAACAAAAACAAACAAAAACTAAGTTTCTGTTTACTATAACCACCGTGTGGCGTGCGTGGCGTGCACAATCATATGCGTATGTATAAAATTCTAATCGAATTAACGTGCGTGTGAGTGTTAACGTTACACGCCGGAGTATTCACTCACGGTGTTCGTGGAGTTGAACAGTGGCGGCCACCACCATCACTTCATACCCATTGTCACCGTCATTAAAGTTCACTGCGCAATGGAGTAGTGGGCCGCCGTACTGGCGGCGAAATTCTCCATATCACTGTCATGTCATGTATTTGTCGTTGTTGTTGTTCTAATCAAGAAAAACCTTTCTTTGTTTTTTTTTTCGAAGAAATGCTTTCGAAAGCTTTCAATGAAATGTCTCTGTTTCTATCGCATGGCGTCCGTACCAAATGGCGTGCGATGAAAAGTTCCCATCAGCAAAGTGTCCACTTATGAAAACTGGACTGCGACGTGCGAAAACGAACTGCCTTTGCTCCAAAATATCCTTGGTGCTGGTTCTTGTTTTCTTAATCGTTTCATTCATTCATTTGTGAGTGTATGAGATATTTAGACCTAGTGATTCTTGAGACCTTGCGATTCCAGGTTTGGTTTGGTGTTAAGAAGAAAAAAAAATTGAGAGTGTGCGATTCCTAGATTATCAGTAAATCGGCATTTTTATGCATTCATCATTTTTAGTTTTCGGTGTTTTCAGTTTTCAACATTTTGACATCGCCCTTCTGCAGAGCTGTAAAAGGTACTCAAATAATGTAATTCGGTTACAGTTACATGGCTCAAAAAAGTAATCAAATTACAGGAAAAGTTTCTGAAGCTAAACTGTAACTCCGTTACGATTATAGTTACATCAGAAAAATAACTAATTTACCTTCCAATCACTTCATGTTATATGCGTACATTTAAGGCAGCATCAGACAAAAATGCTTCCTACACACTATTAAAATAAGGTGGTTAATAATAAAATAAAAATACTCATGCGCATAATACTCTCAAGCGAATCACAGTCCAGCAAAAGAAACTCTTATCGCTCACAGATAATGCAAATGTATAGTTATACTGACTAGTGCTCACCAGCAAATGTAAATGTGCATCTGAAGTACACCAAGCCACGAAAGAAAGCACATCAGCAAGCAACATTTAGTGACTAGACTGACAAAAATTAGTGAGTATTCATGAATAACAATGCAATTGGAGTATACAGCATGAGGAATACGTGAAAAAAGTGCAGTGGAACAGCATAAAGCATTTGAACTTTTTTTCTTTTTGAGATGGAACTACTCGATATGTTCAAAATCATTCAAAGCTCCAGAAATAACAATCATATTGGTTAATTAATGATGTCTGGTGTGAGCAGCACCCATGACGATGTTATTCATATAAAAACAACCGGTTACTGGTTACCCAAAAATGTGTTTTAGTGTATAATAAATACTTAGTTGGCAACGACTCACACCAAATATTAAGTAGGAATTCGCATGTATTACTGATTTGTGAAGAAGCTTTGACTTAAGTGATGTCAAATTTGTGTACGGGAATAGTTGCTCATAAAACTAATTTAACTGGTTCTCCAACAAGTAAAGGATATGAGACGTTTGTGTGATCTTATATGGCTTAAGTAAAACACCTAAAAAGAAAACTGCAAATGGGATCTAAAATATCGAAGTAGTCGCCTGTCATAAATGTGTGTATATATGTGCTCTTCAAATCTGTATAATCGGGCCCAACGAAAAGCTTCAACTTTGCAGATTATAAATGAATAACTAAACAGCAGAATGAGATATCCTGCACTCCCGATTCGCACGTTGCCAATTCGACCAGTTCTGGGCTTGCCATGAAATAAAAAAGGAGTAGAACCCGAAAGAGAGCAAAGTTCTCACTGAAGCCTAGTGGGTGGAAGCAAATGTAACTTTAAAAGTAACTGTTGCTCGAGTGCAAGTTACTTCCTAAACGTAGCTAAATTACAGTTACTGAGTTTTGAACGAAATTAGATGCTGTAATTAATTACACAAAATGCAATTGATTACAGTAACTTAACTGCATGCAGTCAATTATTTCACAGCTTCGCCCTCCTCCAAGTTTCGACCCGTGATCGCTATCTGTGATTGATGCTGTGACTTGGTGTCAGCTGAAGCGTGTGCGTCAGTTGAGTTGTGAACACGGAAAAGACGATGCAGCGTGCGGAACATAAACATCACATGCGGCACTTGTGATAAGCGAAAAATCGAGGCAAAGAAAGACGTGACAGTAGTCACACGTACAGTAAGAATGAGCTTACTCTCAGATTCCATCTTTACTCACTTACACACCTAGACGCAATGTAATATTTATGACTCTCGAGAAGGAGGAAACCTGAGGCCACATGGAAGCAGTTTCAGTGTCACAGGTTTTTCCTCTAACGAAATGTTTGAGCCTATTAGGAACCCAACCTATATGTATATATATGTATACATATGTATCCTATGAATCTTGACAAACATTCAGCGGAAATTTTGGTTCCTACATACCGCTGCACACCAATAGCATATTGGTATATTGAAGCTGATATATCGGGCGAGTGAGGGGGTGGGGATGAACAGAGGTGAGGCGTTGACTGATGAATGTCATGGCGGGATGTTTCAATACCCAACAAGCAATAGTATGTAATATGGGCACATTTCCACTGCAGTCGCACGTATTCCACGCACACGGTCCGCAACGGTGTCCGGTATTCAAGTGTGCATCCCACTGACGCCCCAAGCCTTAAAGGCACTCTAATTCCACCTCCTCTGTCGAGTTCACAGTAGGGCCACTGTATTGTTGAAACAGCACCAGGTGTGCCACTCTTGCACGTCTCGTAGTCGGTTTATTACCGGAATTAATCCTTTTTTGCATCAGTGTCTGTAAGCACTGGGTTTGATCTCACGTCCACATCTGGCCTCAAGAAGAGTCTTACACCACAGGTTCTCAACCAGCTCGCGCTCGAGTTCAGCTCTACATCGTCCACTGATTGCACAACTGTATACGTGGACGGTTCTTGTAGCAGGGAAACGTCCACTTCAGCGTTCGTCATACCATCTATGAACGTATCATGCGAATATAGGCTGGCTCATTGTACATCACCAACAGCCGCGGAGCTATACGCAATCATCCTCTTCCTGAAGTACGCGTCAAGCACAACCCCTCAGTAATGGGCCCTTTACACCGACTCCAAGACGGTGTTACAGTGTATGTCACTAATGGCCATCCGGGGGTCCCTTGCCCCAATTGTGACCGACATTCTAACCCGTCTGAGGAACCTGGAAGAACGGGGTCACACCCACATGTTCCAGTGGATACTCCAAAAAAAATTCCAGTGGATCCCAGGCCACAGCGGAATACGGGGTAACGAGGAAGTACCCCCAGTACATCTACACCCATGAATCGTACCTCACCCGACCGCCAATTGCAATGGGGTAGCATCTTGCACATAGCGTGGGAAAATTCCCCACATCATCATCATAATATAGTTGTTGGGTTTGATCTTTCACTTACAGCTTCTTTTCACAATGGCTTTTCTCATTCCTTCTTGTTGTCCGTTGCTGACCAAATGGATATCGAATGCTACCCCAGGAAGGCAAGCAACATCCAAGATTTGGCACGCCCTACTTTCTAGGTTGACATTTCTTCCCCCGAGTTTACGAAAGAAAAAAAAAAAAGGAAAAAAGGAGCCATGCTTCGTTAATACGTAAACGGGGACAGCAGGCTCGTCATTGGGATTCTAGGTGTATTTTTTTTTTTTTTTCATATGTACTATGCATGCACTCACACAGATAAGCACAAAAAAGGAAAGCAAAAAAAAAAAAAAAAGGAGTTATCTTCTCTACGCATCAAGTCACAGCTTTACACCTGTTTACAATGTGCGACAACACGCACGAAATCGAAGTCTGTCTTGTGTCCTGGTGTACTGCCAATTCCAGCAGCAATCACTAGGTGTTACGTGCCAGCTTTTACGACGGAAAATCGACGATGGCGTTTTTTACTTGCCCACTGAAATTACCTGTTGCCCGAGCCCAATTAGCCCTTCCATTGCCGACGGCACAACACAGTCGAGCCGAGAGGACATATTCAAAAGTGGGTTAGATACCCAATGACAGTTTACCTCCGCAGTTTACTTATGTGTAGAGAACAAATAAAATTTGACCAGCTGCACCTTCAGGACACTCATGGGGGCTGTGGAAAGAAGGAGAGAGAGAGAGAGAAAAAAAAAAGAAAGACAAAGAAAAGACAAAAAAAAAAAAGTCTCGGGAAAAAAAAGGCAAGGGCGGAAAAATTGTACCCTGTCTGGCGTTTATGTGGCGTCCTTGCCGTATGCGAAGTGGAGAGTCTTTAATAATTATAAATAATTTTAGTTTGAATTTAACAGTTTATAGAGACGTTATATTGTGTTACAGTATTAGCGTGCGTATGTGTGAGCGTGTGTGTCTATGCGGGTGTGTGTGTGTGTTTGGGGGGATGGGGGAGGGCTTATTAGGGAAAAATAGCAGAGATCTGTGGGCACAGCAGGAGCTTTTGGCACTCACATGCGTTGCAGAAAGTAATTGAGCATATACGCTTTTTTAATTATTCGACTTTGTTTCTTTTTGTTTGTTCTCCGATTTTAATTTCATTTTAATTTAAAGCCTTCCCTGAAGAGGAGTCAACGTCATTGTGTGATTCGGACGCTCTGTTCTCTAATGTCAATGACCAATGCTATTTGTGGCATCTTACTTTGCTCTGGGAAGGGTTAAACAGATCCTACGTCATTAACTGTACCGGCACACCCTAGTCTTACGCAGACCAGCTTCTTATAACTAAGACAGAAGACCTCAAACCTGACAGAAACAGTTTTTCTCTGCCTTGTTTTTGCAATACGCGAAGAAGTGCGCGCGAGCCAAGAGAAGCTAGTGCCGTTCGTCTGCAGGGCAACCGCTGCCCGCTGTCAGCGCGGGAACTTCGACACGATGACACAGATGGGCACGATATCTAGGGGCGATACCAGGTGCGATAAATAGCACGGACAACAAGAATGAACGAAGGCAGTACCTCTCTTTTACTGGTAACGGGCCATTACATCCAACGAGCCATTACGTCCAACGTGCTGTTACATCCATCGATGGATGTAACAGCACGTTGAATGTAATGGCTCGTTG